>VANL01000120.1:0-64592 GCA_006352455.1 Brachionus sp. 'Tiscar'
TATCTATCAGCGAAAAATCAGTTTTTTTTAAAAACATCCCAATTTTTGCTATATTCCTATCTGACATGACACGTGTAGTACGTGAATAAGAATTTTTTTTAACAGAAATAACAGGAAAAGAAGCTAATAGGAATTTGTGATCACTAAATGGACAGCCTACAACCAGTGAGGTTGAAATGAAGTCATCTTGATGAATAATATGATCAATATGACTTAATTTTACGTAAATTTCATCCAGTTTATACTTAATTCCAATTCTGGTAGGCTCATTTGTGATAGAGACTATAGTTATTTAGAAAATCCGAAAACCTGGTGTCACCATTGATATGATCCATGTTTAGATCACCTACAATTACAAGTAATAACAAATTGCTCTAAATTGTTAAGAAAGAGCAAATTATTAAGACATGGAGGCTTATAACAAAATAGAAAATTAATATTTTCATATTTTGATTGAATTTCAATTGAAATAGCTTCAATCTCATCATAAAAAATGCAATTAGATATTTGAATATTATTTTTTATTAAGACTAGAATGCCTCCACCGTCTCGGGCCCTATCTTTCCGCTTAATTGTATAGTTAGGATCATTAAAAAAAAAGGGAATGGAGTTATCAAGTTTTGTTTCATTTAAAGAAATTATATCAAAAATTTGAAGAGAAACAATTTCCAAAACCTCTTCTTTTTTTAGAAAAAGCGAATTTACATTCAAATGTAAAATTTTTAAACTATTAAAATTATTCAAACAAAAAGATTTTATATCATTTAAATAATTTGGAAATGATGGAGAATTATAAGATTTTGAAAAAAAGTCCTCACTAAAATGAAAGACTTTTGGAAGAAGATCTCCAGTTATTTGAGAATTTGAAGATCCTTCCGAAAGAGATTTCTGAATTTTTAACTTAGAAGGACATGACATGATTTTTAATTTTTAACTTCCCATTTTAATAATTTTGAAAAACTGTTTATAAATTTGAAAAATATTGAAATATTATATCCAATTACCTAAAATATTGAAAATTAAAAAATTGAAATAACACAAAAATGCCTTTAGAGAAATTAAGAACACGATATTGCCCTATTCCAAATGGCTTCAATCGAAGAGGCTATATTTTTAATAAATTTATAAAAAATATTTATCCAAAAAAAATGGTCATTGTTTAAATTTAAATTTAAAACTTGGTCTAAATTTTAAAAAAAATTTATTATCAATTAAACATAAAAATTTACAGATGTATTTAAATTTTTATTTATAATTCGAAACTTTAGTTTTATTTAGATTCAATTTATCATATATGCTTTGATGAGCCAAATAGATATCTTGATACCATACATCATCATAAACTGTTTCTTTGTAACCATTTTTTCCCATAAAATCAACTATCCATTTGTACAAGTCTTTATTTTGATTATACTCAATATTTAAAAATTTGAATGTGTACCTGTTCCATTCAAAATTTTTCAATACAGATCTCTCGTTTCCTTCTATGTCAATCGAAATGTAATCGATTACTTTATTTTCTCTTTTAGTCAAATAAAAAAAGTTGTCCAAAATTTTTGTCAAAGGAAAACATTTGATCTGATGAGTGCTAGTTGAGCCTTCGTCAACAGTTGTGCCGAATGGACCAGCTTCTATAAAACTACTGATACTTGATTCATTGGTTGAACTTAGACAACTATTTACAGAATATGATTTTCTATTTTTTGAAAGTAAATTTTGGTAATTTTCCATCGATGGTTCAATCAGAAGACCAGTCCAGTTCAGGTTCTTTTCCAAGTAAAGAGTATTCGAGTGAGTTTCGCCGTCAAAAGCGCCGGCTTCTACAAAGAGGCCGTTATAGGAAGCGTTTATTGAATTGAGGTAACTCGAGTTCAACAGGGTGACTAAAATTTTGTCCTGTAAAATTTGTGAATAAAATTTGGAATTCGATTGTTTTAAATTATATTTTTTGCTTTTTAATGGCTTGTCTATTTTCATAGACTGACTTGGCTGAATTTGCAGTCGAATACGACTATTTCGTTTGAGCTTGTTTAGCAGTTTTTCTTCCTGATTAAAATTGAGCAATCTTTTTGATCTAAAATTTACAACAACATTTTTTGCATGGCGTTTGGCACTGATTGGCTTATCAAGTGATGTTAGAGTCACAAAAAAATTGGCGCATATATAAGTTACTGACAAAAAATAAAAAATTAGAGTTCGATTATTGATCATTATTGATTTGATACATTTGATGTGCTTTATTTATCTATAAAATTTAGAAAAAAAATTTAAACCGTTAGATCAAAACAGCATGGTTGCTCATTAGAGCCAGCTGAGAATTTGAAAATCAGTGTTTTTTTTTGTTGCTTTCTTAGTTTTAGTATTAAAACAGTTGAATCCGATATATCGGAATTTTAATGAAGACATGTAATTCCAATAGAGTTAAGTAAATATTTTTGTGAAATAGAAAGAAAAGAAGCCGAAATATTTATATGTTGATTGTTCAGGATTTTGTCGATAAGCTTTGTTGAATTTGTCGTTTGAAAATAAAAATGGGTAGTTTAAACACACAAATAATTGGAAACAGTGTTCATAATCTAAATAAATCAACCAAAGCAACTAACAAAAACTAATCACTTCTTATTAATCTAGGATATTTTACGCTTAATTTAAATACAATATATCCATAGAAATTTTTATCTTATTGTTCGATCTTATCAATTAGATTAATTTTTGGTAAAAAATTACCAACTGATTATTTGACCCCGTTAAATAAATGTTTACACCTTAAAGATTAGAATAACAAAATTTTCAATTATAGACATTATAAAAATAAACTTTGAACTTGATTGTTTTATTTTTATTAGTTATTTAAAAAAGAGAATTTTTTTTTGTAAAAAAAAATATCTTGAAAATGAGAGGCTTATAGAAAGACTCACTTCATTGAGAAATAAAAAATATGCTAAAATTTTATATTTTTGGTGATTTTTTTTTTAATAATGTTCTGAATAGCAACAATTAAAAGATTGATTCTTAGCTAAACAAAAAAAATTTTTTAATTCGAAAAATTTTTAGTAATAGTTTTTTGATTAGATTAGTTTCCTTTTAAAGAATTTAGTAACAATTACGAAAATTAAACGAATTTTCTATATTTTATTTTAATTTTTAACACTAGAAAGCCCGGATAGTTTTTAAAATCTTTTATAAAAAATTTATTCTTTTATCTAAAAGAAATAAATTTTTTTAAAAATGGCTCTTTGAAACTAAAAAACTTCCTCAAATCTTTAAAAAAAATTTTTTTTATCTCCTCAATATTTTTATTAATTTGAAATTTTTTCAATAAAACAATCAGGCCTTTAAGTTTTAAATGTTTTGTCAACAAAATTAAAATTCTATTTTTAAGAACTTCTTAAGAAAATTTTAAAATTAAAAAGACGTTTCTCTTTCTTAATAAAATAAAGACTTTATTGGTTATATTTTTATGAACAAAATAACTGCTTCTTGAATATTTTGATGTTTCTACCATATTTGAAACTAATTTTTAAATAAATAAATTAATTAGGTTGTTCAGTCTGCTGATCACCTTGAAATTCTAGAAAACAAATTTAAAAAATTTAATCTTAAAAGAATTTAATCTTATTTAAAGAAAAAAAAATTTACTAAAAATAAATAAAAACAAACTAGATTGATAAGGCTAGAATAAATATTTATGAATTTATGAACAAAAAAGTTGTATTCAAGCTAAAAAATTAATTTTTGTTAACTGTTTGCCAAGTTGGCTAAGATGAAAATAAAAAAATTTTTTTTTTGTAATTAGTTCTCGATTCTCATGTGTTGAGCACCTGTTAACTTAATTAATGATGTGACTTGAAGCTAAAAACACTTGAATCGAGACAAATTGGACAAAAATATTTTTGACAATTCTTAGCTATTGAAGAAAATTCCTAATTGAGTTAAATTTTTCAACAATAACTCGGGGATAAATATTTGTCTTGAGAAAGCTCTCAACTCAGTGTGGCTAAGATCAAAAAACAAATGCTATTAATTGGCTTTGACTTTTGAAATAGACCAAAACTTAAACATTTCATGAATATGACAAATCATCTTATTATTGATAGAATGTGTTTAAATTTGCATTTAAATATTAGAAAATCTCCTACAGACCCAAAATTTTATCTTAATCAATTTTAAAATTTATTGATTGATTGATTTATAACTATTTAAACAAAAACATAGGCAAAATAAAATTTTATTGCTATTTGTTATAATGACGGATATTTGATTTCATTATTTTGATAAAATTAAATTTAATTTCCTCAAGTCCGAGGGTATCAATTCAATTCCGTCAAATAAAAACACACACACACACATACATACATACATACATACATACATACATACATACATACATACATACAAAATACTTAAATATATTAATCATTGAGTGACTACTTTTACAAAATGCAAACAATAGTTTGACGGTTTTTAAAACCGTCAAATGACAATTAGACATAAATATTTATAAATTTTCCGTCTATTAAATTCTACTTGAGTATATTAATTTTGAAACTCTAAAAAAAAGCGTTTTACCTATTAGAAGCTAAAGAGTTCTAAGAGAATAAAATAAAAATCGATAAAATAGAGATAAGTCTGTCGAGATATGATATGAATAGTTTTATTCCGACTTTATACAAATATTACCGACAGATGATATCTAGAAGATAATCTAAAATACTAATTGTTGATGCGCTCTCTCTAAGTCTAATCATTCAGATGATAATGTATTTTTACACGTTATCGTGTTCACTGTCCGAAAAAAAGCAAACTATAAATTAATTTTTTATCTATTTTAAAAAATAAAAAAAAAAAGCTAAAATAAGACTAGCCGATGTTTTATTGCTAGTCGATTTATTGGGATTTAATTATGATTAAAGGGCTCTAAATTTGTTTTTCAGCGCTTTTTTATTCAAAAATAGATTAAGGAAAATTGTTCTCAGAGCCAAGTTTTACGATTATTATTGCTAATAAAATTTTATTGTCCTAGCTATAATATAAAAAAAAATTATTTTAATTTCAATTGTGACAAAATAAAGCTATATTAATTGAATTTCGATCTATTGTTCTCACTAGAACGAAAGGCTAAAATTTAACAGCATTTGGACCTCTATTATTAATTAAAAATGAATTAAAAATAACCAGAAAATAGTAGTTTATTGTTTGGCCAAAGGCTTTTTTATTTTTAAATCTGCTATCGAAATATTGATACAAACCATTTTCTAAAACTTGTAGCCAAAATGAAAAGCTTCATACTAATGTGTTTAATTGAATATAATGATAGTTTATATTCATTTGTTTGTTTTTCAATTGTTTATTTAAACAGTTTGTGGCAGTCTTGACTAAAAACTTTCTTTCGATAGAATATTTTTGTTATTAATTTCTAAAAATGTGTGATTAGAATAAAAATTTAAATATTCTATTAATTCTGATAGAATAGAAATTGTTCCTTCAAAAAAAAATATTACAAGTGTAGAGGTCTAGAATTGTTCTGGGTTTGTTTTGAGCCCTCGATAATTTTATTTCATATAATTAGATTAAATAAAGCAAAGTAAACAACATAGTTTTAAATAAATTTGAAAAGTTTACGCTTCAAAGTGAGCACAAAAATATCTAAAATGTGTCAAATTTCATCACTGGACCCTTGAGTGTTTGAAATAATTTTTTACTGTCAAAATTTATTTAATATCTTATTAAAAAAAAATTCTTCTTAATGCCACTAAAAAAAGAATTTGTTTTTTAATTAACTCAGCTTGTATTTTCTCCAAAAAAATAATTAAAGAAGCTTTCATTAATCGATCGCCGCTTCAATCCATGCTATTATTTCTTGTCTATCTGTAGAAAATTCTCAATCTAAAAACTAGATTTATTTAATACTTTTGAGTTATTTGTCAAAACTATCAGTTCTAATCTTCAAACATAAATTTAAAATGATTATTAATCCTAGATTAATTCAAGTTTAATGGATATTACTTCAAAATGAATCAAGTCATATTTTTAAGAGCCGAATTTGGAAATTTTCCTATGCATGAATCTCCAAAAATCATGAACAAAAAAATATTTCTAATACAAATGCAAATAATTCAGTAATGCTTCCTTATTTTTCTTAAATTGATTTTAATCATTGCATTCTATCGGCAACAGACAAAGTATGCATTTTTCTTTTTTTTTTTCCTAACTTTAAGCTGGCCTAACAGAATTTCGTGAACTAAACACATAAGAATAAACTATTTCAGTCATGTCAAATAAAAAATGATTCTTTTTTTGGATTTAATTTAAATAAAATATTAAAAAGTCAAAAGTCTTTTCAAGAATAAACAAATAAAGTGAATTAAAACACTCATTATTCATTATTGTTATACTAAACTTAGCAAAAAAGGCTTAAAAATTGAATTTAAAACAAAAATAAAAAATTCCTAATCAAACGCTTATCTCTTTATTTGTATTTTCAACAGGAATGTAAAATTTATATCTTATCTTATCGTGTAAAAAACAAACAAAATTTTACGAAACCAGAATTAAAATAGCTAATTTTGGATTTTTAATTAACTTTTACAAATCTTATATGGCTAAAAAACAAAGAAAATATTCTAATTATTTTTTTTCTGATATTAAGTGATTTTGTTTGCAAGAAAAAATTAATTAAATTCGATCAATAGTTAATTTATTTTAATTATTTTCAAATCAGCATGAAACAAATAGTTATATAAGTTTTAAAACAAAAATCCCGGAATCATTAGTAGCTAATTCATGCCTATAATGCATTTGTAGATTATTATTTTTTTGCAAATGCTTACGAAATTAAAAAATAGGCAATTTGAGTTTTGGTGCTCAGTTTCGGACTTGTTTATTGTGTTTTTCTAAAACTAAAAACCAAAGGATACAATAAACTAGTACAAGTTTCTAATTGCAATTCTTTTTTTTTTTAATTTGAAAAGAAATGCTCAATTTACATATGAATTCGAACTAAATTAAAATCAATCAATTCGAGTTGAATGAACTTGAAACAAGTACTAGTAAACTCTACTAACAAACTAATAGTTTAGTAAAAATAAAATAAAAAAAAAAGAAAAAGAGCCGTTTATGTTTATTCAAGTTTTATATTACAATGAAAATAATCACTTGAATAAGCAAAATTGGACCAAGTAGAAATTTGGCAAATTAAAAGAAGACCCGCTTTTCGACAAATTGAGAATTGAAAACTTTCAAGTTGAATGAAGAATCCCTTTTGTGCAAATTGTGAGTTAAATAGAACGTGAACGCTGTTGCTTTTCTACATTTGTTCAAACATACCAAATGGTCTTACAAGTTGCTTTGTTTGACAAGCTCTGTTTTATATTTACATGCTTGGCTTAAAATTGATAAAATAAAAATTGTATTGCTTGGGATTATTTTTATATCAATTTTGTTCTAAATATTAAACTTTATCAATTTAATTATTTGTTAATTAGTTCGAATTAATCCCTTTTTGTTCAAATTCGTGTATTTATTCGATTTTTCACTTGATCTTAATCACAAAAACAAATTTTATTTATAACTATGATCATACAAGCCATTAATCATAAAAATAATCATTTATTTTAATCATCAGTCGAATAGTAATTATCGACTATATCACAAAAAACTAATAAATTTTATTATTAATTAGTTTAATATTATTTGAGAAAAAAAATAAAATTTTGACAAAAAAATATATATAATAATTTATTGATTTTATTTAACTTTACAATCTTTTAACTTTATTCCAAGAACACACTTAAGTTAAATACTTTTTTATTTTTATAGGAAAAATGATTACTTTTTTGATATGCTTTTCAAAGCAATTTTAATAAAATCGTCTTTTTTTTTTAAATATTAAGAAGTTTGATGAAAAGAGATTCAAAAATTTAACTCTCATGCATGCGCTTATTTAGAAAGGAATAAAGTATTTACATTATTTTATTATTAAACTTTAAAATTAATTTTTCACTAATTGATTTATTAAACTGATATTTATTCGAAATTAATATTGGCTTTAAATTCTTTCTAGCACTAATATTACATTTTTATCACCAAAAAATCTCGTTTTACTAAAAATACTTTTATGTGATACTAAGAATAGCTAGATACTAAGAGTCGAATTATTATTAAAATATACAATGATAAATGGGAACTAAGCTACTGTACTTGTAAAAATTACTTGAAAGAATATACTTGTGTCCATATAATTGATATTGCAGTGAAAAAAAATTGACCAAAATAGACTAAAGTTTTAATCCAATTGATTGCAAACCTAAAAAAGAACTTAATTTTTATTAAAAAAAATTTTCTTCTTTATTAAAGAGGATTTTTATAAAAAATTATTTTAATTTTACTTCACTATTTTTAAATAGCAAAAGTGTTTATATATCACAAGAGTTTTTTTAGACAAAAAAATACACTAATATCACATGAGTATTTTTAGAATGCAATGAGAAATTTTAGAAAAATTTTAAGCCATTAATATTTACTAAAGTTGTCCAATTTTTTTAAAAATTTTTAAGAAATAGTTCAGTTAGACTTTGATTGAAAAAAAATTTTAAAATGTTTAATGCAAAAATTAAAAAATGATCTAAAGTGGTTCTTTAATTGTTCCAGTTAAAAAATTAAATTAAAAAATAACAAAATTAATTAAACTTATTTTTATGTTAAAATTATGCTAAGAAATAGCTAATTTTGCTCTAAAAGTAATGAGCCTAAACTGGAGGAATTTTCCAGTTCAGCAAATTTTTTAAAATTTATTTTCTTAAATTTTTTATTTGTTTTATTAAATTTTTTTGTGAGGCTATAAATAGTTCGATAAAAATAAGTCGTTTTCTTAACCTCAAGACAAAAATTGGTTCTAAATAACTTAAATTGAATGTATATTTGATATCTACATTAATAATTTTAACTATCTAATTTTTTTAAATGATAAAAATCAGTCTTTCGTTTCTAGAAAATTGATTTTTTTTTCAAAAACCGACAATTTACAACTGTTTAAAAATTTGAGTTTTTGAAAATCTTGAGTTGTGTTGAAAATGACAGCCCAAATAATCACTAAAATATTTTAAGTGATGGGAGCATTTTATAATTAACTATATTGTGAATTAATTTTTAAAATATTGACAGATTCAAGTGCTATGCCGTGTTTTTTTCAGGATATGCATTGTATATGATTAGAATTAATGAGCGCTCACTTGTTAGAAAAATTGCGTTTCATTCCCTGATGGAATTAAAGTCAAATTTTATTTTAAAAAATAAAAAAAATGAATAGCATTAATAAAATGAGAAAAGCTGAGAAAATTGAGTTTCTTGGTTTTTCTTATTTGCTTAATTATTTCAAGTCCCAAAGGAGAAGCGTTTTTGTGAGAACCGAATACACAAAAGAAAATGAAATGTAAATAAGAAAAGTGCTTTGTCAAACTTACCAAACACAGTTGTATGCTTAATCTTAACGTAAATCGTAAGAATAACAAGTTTTCTAGTTCACTTTGATATTACTGATTTGTAAGATTAATGAGAGTGAGACTGCATGTTTTCTTTTCACTTAGTTAGTTGGCTTAAAGTAATCTCAATAAGTTGGTAAATATTTTTTGTTGTATTTTCACCTGACAAATTTCTAGGTCTTGATTTATTTTCTGAAATAAAAACAAATTGTTGTTTGTGATTATAATGGGCAAATATTTGCTGCTGAATTGAGATCCGATGACATTTAATGTGCATTGTTGATCAAACAAATATTAAAATACGCTCCAGTAAGTAATTAAAAATTGGACGTTTTTCTTCTAAGAAGCAAAATTTAAAATACGTGAGAATTTAATTTGTTTTAGTATAAAAGAAAGTAAATGAACGAAGCTTAATAGAGCATGATTTTGGCTTGTTTATGAGACCGCTAGTTTAATAAATATTAATTCAACAGAAAAAAATGGATGAAATATAAAAAAAGGTCGAATTAAATTTTCAATAAAAAAATTATATTCATTTTAATTTATTAATTTTTGCACCAAATTTAAAATATTTTTGAAAAATTATTCTGATATTTTGATAAAATTCTAATTACCAAATGCGTAAATTAATATTTTTTTAAGATTATTTTACGGAATTTTTAAAAATATTGCTAAAAAGAAATAATGAAATGGAGCGAATTATTAAACACATTTTTTAAAGAGTTTTCTGATTAAATTTTTAATTTTATTTTAAAATAAATGTGATTAAATTTTTTGTGTTTGAATTAAAAAATGTATCCAATATTAAAATAACATAGAAAAAGTGCGTTGTTTCAAAAATATTTTCAGACTCAAATAAAAAAATAATTTCAAGTTAATACTTCAAGCATTTTCATACTTAAAATTAAACTTTTTTGTGAGATAGAAAAAGTTTAGTTTTTATTTGATTAATTGAAAATATTTATCACATTTAATTTTTAAAAATTTTTTTTTTTGTTTTTCTTTTACATCGTCTTTAAGGCGTTCATTGAAATAAATAATAATAATAATAATAATTGAAAATATTGTGAATTTCAAAATTAAAAAGAACAATAAAGAATAATTTTTCCGAGTTGCAGTTCAACTTACTACTACTACTACTTTTATTTACATCAGAAAAATTATTTTAGTTAAAAAAAAGGTAAAAAAAAGTTTATTGCACTATGTTGAAGTATTTTTTTAAATATGTTTTATTTTTGTAAATTTTGATTTATCAAAAAAATAAGAATTTTGAATGTAATTTTTGTTTTTGAAATTAATAATACCAAATTGTCAAAATAGGAAATTTTTAATCACATAAATTTTTATTAAAATACATTAAGCTAACCACAATTAAAGTGTTTAAGATGAACCACATATTTTTTTAATTTTTAAATTAAAAAACTAAACTTGTTCTATCTCACAAAAAAGTTTAATTTTAAATATGAAAATGCTTGCAAGATTTACTTGAAATTATTTTTTTATTTCAACATTGGGTACATTTTTTAATCCAAACACAAAAAATTAAACCATGTATTTTCAGGTATCTTTTTATTATAAAATGAAAATTTAATGTAAAAAGAGAGCGGCTCCGAAAAAAAAAATTTTGATCATAAATTTAATAAAAATTTAATTTTTAAATTGTAATTTTATTGAAAAAAATTTCAAAAGTTCCACTTTTTTTACATTAAATTGTCATTCTATAATAAAAAAATACCTAAAACTTTTTAAATTAAAATTTAATTAAAAAAGTTTAAAATTTGATTTTGATTTAAAAATCAACAAATCTTTCTGATAGTTCAAAATTTTATTTTTTTAAATATTTCAAATAAAGGCTGTTCTAGGCCTTTCAGATTTTCAACTGTTTCTTATATCATTTTAATCATTAATTTTATTGAATCCTTGAATATAGCAATCTTCAGAATTTTTCTCAAGATCACAAGTTTTTCACTGTATTTTTTTAAAGCAATTATTTATGCTATTAAAGGAATGTTGTGAAAATATAAGCGGTAAAATATTTTTGAAAAAAAAATGTAATTAAATCGTGGAAGTAAAAGTAGAAAGAATAAAATTGAATCGTTACTAATTGATAGTTGAAATTTTGCTTATAATTTTTTAATTCTAATTTTTGATTTATTTTAATCCTTAGCTTTTGATTTTTAATTAAAAATTGTATCAAATGGCAAATATTAAATTTAATTTTGATCGAATATAAAAAACACTGAAATTGTGAATGATAAAAAAAAATTAGAAAAATGAAAATATTTTTTTTCTTTTTAATTTTAAATTTGAATTGTAGAGGAATTCTTAATTTTAAAATAGATTGTAATTTTTTTGAACCTAATAAACACAAAAATGCTCCATTTGGCCACATCTATTTGACCGGTTTCAAAAATTTTTCACAACTAGATTTCAATTGTGTTCAAACTTTTCCTCGAGAAATTTTTTTTCAACCTTTATATTTTTGCCCATTGGATAGCAGTCTTAGAATCAATACTTCGAAAGAAATCAAAAGATTCTATTTAGATTTAAATTTTTATTATTTATCATCAATTGATTTAAATCAAAAAGTTTACCAAGATTTATCCCAATACAATCAAATTTTTTTAAAATTTTTTCACTCTAAACTTAAAATTTATTCAAGCCATGGTTCTGATTGTGGTCAAAATTTTTCGCAAAACGGCATAAAAACTTCATTCACAATTCAATTTTCCTATTCTGTAATTTACAGCTTAAATACATGTCCGCTTTTTTTTTCAGATATCAAAATATCTAATCTTGAATTTCATGGTTTATCTGAAACATTTATTAAAAAAAATATTTTAGGATTTAAAACCATTTTTAATAGCAGCTTTAAATTTAATATTGAAATCGTGAGCTTTTATGTCTATAAAACAAAGATTGATAAAAAAATTTTTCAATCTAATTTATTTTATCAAATTGAAAATATTTTATTTTCGGGCTTAATTCACTCAATAAACGTCAATACATTTGATTCAATAAATGTAAAAATCATCTATTTCTATTTACAAGAATTGCTTGTTTTTTTCCAAATTTCTTCAGAATGGTTGTCATTTCACAGACAAACAATGCTCGAAATAATTATAACTACAGAAGAACAATTCAATTTTTCCAAAGCCGACATATGCTATTTTTACCAAATACCTAAAAATGCATTTTATCTTATAAGCATAAATCAGTTTTATGCTTATAAAAAATGTGAATGCTCAATGCTTGTTTTATTTAAAAACTATTTTTATTTGTATAATAAATCTTTTGATTTTAAATTTTCACGTTATGGCTTTCATACATTTGAAAATTTAAAAAATATCGGTTGTTTAAATCAAACTTTTATTGACTCCTGTAATTTGAATGAAAAATTAAAATTGTGCCACAAAAAAAGGCTGAGTTTTTATCCAACATGGCAAGATGCTATTGAACAATCTGAATATATTGATTTTTTAACTGGTATTTTGGGCCCAATAGCCTCAGTTCTAGGATTAATTCTTAACACAATTAATTTAATCGTGTTGAAATCGATTATTTATGACAAAAGTTTCAAAAAAATACTTGTTCTTGGTATCTATAAATTGATGTTTATTAATTCATTGATCAACTTTTTTTATTTATTGATAAATTTATTACATTTAGTAAATAAATGTGTTAGTTTAAATGGTGTTTTTTGCTCAAAAATTCATAGAACAAAAGCAGCTCAATATTTTGATATTTACATTGTGGAATATTTAGGTAATGTTCTCAAACTTTGGTCATCAATTAGCTTAATGGCAGTGTCTTTGACAAAATTAAATCTTTTAAAAAATAAAATAAAGAAAAAAAGGCTTAAGTTCAAATTAATTGCCCTATTTTTGCTTGCACTAAGTTTTATCATCAATTTAGATAAAATTTTTATTTTAAAAATAAACAACTCTTTGGATTCGTTGGAATGGAAAGGAGACCAAGAATTTCCTGATCGTAACACATTTATATTTAAGTTTATTCAAGACCGTGTATTATCAAGAGAAATTTATTATGAAAATTCCAAAAGCCTTATTTTTTACGTATTGTTTGTCTCAAATTTCGTCTTGAATGATGTTCTTTTTTTTATTTTATTATGTGTTTTTGATTTATTTCTTTGGAAAGTATTTATTTTAAAAATGAGAAAAAAGAAAAAAATTGCTTTACAATTAAAATTTATTAAAACTAAGATAGCAAGAATCGAACTTATACAAATGAAAATAACCATTATTATTCTTAGCAATACAATTTTTCTTTTTACTCTACGTGCCTTACATTTGTTCATTAACGCTTCTATATTTTTCATTAAATTAAAGTCTAATCATCTAAATAAAAATATTTGCTTCAAATACCCCAAGCTCTGTACCAATTATCAAGAGGCTGGTGAAATTTTCAATATTTTTTCGAATTCATACAACTTTTTTGTCTTTTACTTTATGAACAAAAATTTCAGAATTATGTTCTCGATTTGTTTAAAAAAAATTTTTTGCATTAAAAGCTTAGTAATTTCAAATTTTGAAAAAGAAAAATAATTAATCAAAGAGCAAATTTTTTCTGATATCTTCCAAAATTACCCATTTTTAAATTTAATCCTATCTTTTACAAGTCAGTGGAAATAAAATATTTAAAAAAAATTTTTTTTGCAATTACTTTAATTTTCAAATTTAAATAAAACTTTAAGTCACATAAAAAAGTCAAAAAATTATTCTTTTAAATATCTTGTTGTGTAAAATTTTTTATTGCTTTTGAGTACGAGTCAAAAATTACTCTTTTTAACTAATGTCTAAATTTTTTTAATAATTTTTTAAAAAATTTTAAATTAACTTTGAAATTAATAAAGTGAAACCCACATACTTGAATTTTTACATTCTAGTCTTTTTAAAGACCTTAATTCTAAAATGAAAGAAATTTTATTTTTTAAAATCTTTATTTAAATACATTATAAACTAAAAATCATTATAAAATATATCAAATTTTTAGCAAGTATTTGATGCCCATGTTGGCTGATTATTTGCATCATAAATAACCATATTTCCGTCATTTTGAATAATTAATTTATAATTTCCTTCTGAACCCTTATAAGCTGAATCAGAATTCCAAACTGTGTTGCCTTCTTTATCAGACAAAATCAATGCACCGTAGTCAGTTAATTTCAATCTGAATGGCTTTGGATTGTCAATCATCCATGTATTAGTTGCCCATAGAGGCTGCTTGCGAGTAAGTGATTTATAAAGGACGAAATTTCCGTCTGATTGGAGAACAGCATAAAATTGCTTTGAAGATGAAATAATGGATTCATCTTGCTCTAGCACTTCTTCCATCATCAACGTATCTTTTTCGTTCTCTGTATTATTAGATGATCCCAAACAATCATTTACAGCCTCGATAATCGAATTAAATAAATCGCCAGACCAGTTATCAAAGATTTGTGGTTCTTTGTAACAATTGAATCTCACTTTTGGACCAATAATGAAACCTACACCACCAAGTTCAGCTATTGGTATTCTCTCAAACATTAATACAATGATATTCTTTTTTAAATTTTTTGCATAGTCAATTTCGTCTTTACAGTTCTCAGATTCAGAATATTTTTTTGTAATACAACATAAAAATATTGTTGAATTGGATATAGCATTGGACAGTTCTTCAACAAGCCGATTTGGTCCGATTTCATAATCATCCATCCAAACCTTGAGATTTTGATTTTGAGTTAGTTCTTTGTATAGTTTTTTGACTTTTTCTTTAACATCCCAATTGTATGAAATGAAAATATCATAAGAATTCATTTTAACTTGAAATTTTAATTAGGAAAGGAAAAATAAAAACTTTTTTATTTATTTAAGAAGCAGGCAAATAATCATAAAGTAAAAATATCGATATTTTTTTTACCATAGAAACTATTTTTCGTGAGTATTGAGTTGAAAAATCCCTAGCAGAACATACCCATAAACCTTTAATTTAAATTTAGCTTATTTTTTTAAAGTCTGAAACAGCCAATAATTTAGAAATCAGAATTTAAATTTTATAAAATTTATTCTAAACAAAACTGTTTTATTTTAATTTTTTTATTTTCGTAACCTGGTAGCGCAATTTAACTTATATTTTATTATTTCTGTATTCCATCGTGGAAATTTTCATGCATTAAAGTTTAAATATAGAACACTTATAAATTAAAAAACTTTAACTGAATTAAAAAAAAATATCATGAGATCAGTGAGCGCTAAAAGAACTCTTTTTGGAAATATACTTGTTGATTCCCATTTCCAGTTTAAAATTTTAAACTGAAGTTAAGAGATATAAGACGTCGAGAAAACTCATCTTATATCCTTTATTTTTTGATATAAAAAAATATTTTTCTTCTTAAGGATATGTTTTTGGTCCAAAACCTTTCATTCTGTATACATGACCCTCCTGATTGTGTGTTTAATAAGATACATACATTTGCAGATGACTCAAAAATCTTTTAATCTAGCCATTTCAAATCTAATAAAAATGAATTCGTTGATAGATTTGGATGCTTTATGTCAATGAATAAAGATTTGGTGTATAGATGAATATAAAGAGAAACATAACTTTTCAATTCAAAGAAACGAAGAGAGTTGAGATGTATTTCTATAAGTGACTAACAGTGAAAATGATTAAGGTGTCATGTTATCAAATAAAATTTGAATGTGAAAATGAATTAAAAATCTTTTCAAAAAAAATGAGCTATAGTTTTAAAAAAATAATAATAAATTTTTATGAATTATCAATGCCAATAATAATTTAATTTTTAAAAAATCTTACTTGTTATAGAGCGTCAGTGGTGTAGCGGTTATCATTGTTGCCTTCCAAGCAGCAGATCCGGGTTCGACTCCCGGCTGACGCAATTTTTAGTGAAAATCAAATAAAATTTTAAAATGAGAAAATTTTATTTAAGGGAATCACAAATTTTTTTACATTTAATTTTCTGAATCAGCATCTAAATCTTATTATAACGAAAAAAGTAGAAAAGCAGCAGTAAAAAAGTTTTTTATTTATGTCAAAGTTCCAAAGTTTCAAGTGCTATCTGAGTTTGTGACTCGAAATTCGTCCTGTGAAATCCTAAATTTCATATTTTTTATAGGTTCAAAAAAACTTAAATTTTTAAACTAAACTCTAATTTTTAAACTAACTAATGCTACAATTCAAACAACTAAATAATAATAATAGGCTACAACAGGTTTTTATCTAAAGCAAGATACTATTTTCTCACTATGGTAGCTAATCCGATATAAATAACTAAATATTTTTTACATTCATCGGCCAAAATATCATCAATAGTTTGTCTAGGAACTCGCTGACCAAATTTTTCACTAAAATATATAGACAATTTTTCTCAAGTCATTTTTGGATAATCATGACAATTTTTGGCCAAATTAAAAATCCAAAAATATACATAATTTATAAAGAAGGTGTAAATTGTCTTGGCCGAATAATCGAAGGCCGGATTAACGAGGGTTGACTGTATAAATAGCTAAATATGTTTATTTCTAGTTTGCCTTGAAAAACTCGTCAATTTTCTTTAAGCCGTTCTTAGTGATTACTGTAATTATTTCAGCTGCCAATTGTTTAAGGTTCCAATTGTCGACCACTTTGTTCTCTTTGACTAATCCTTGTGACTTGTTTCGCTAACCACTAATGCCACATCACTTATAAACAAGTGGGACTAACTACTTCAACTCACTAATTCAAACAAGCAAGTTTCCGCATATTTTATTAATCACTCAGAATTGGTTTATTTCAAGATCATTGAATAATATTCCATAATAAACGTTATTCAGCAAGAACAGGGAACAAGCAGCGGAGATTTTGCGTCAATTTATATTAGAAATGATCTTCAAAGGTCGCATTAATCGTCCACCATACTCAAATGAAGAGAGAGCTGAAATCATTTTTTAACTCGACATGTACAAGTGCCTACTTTTGATAAAAAAACATCAGACTTTGTGAAAACTGATAACTATTGCCGTATTTATGTTGTACAAGTACGTGCTCAGCTTGATAGCAGCCCAAACAATTGTCTTCATTTGGATTATATTTTCAAAGCCGATTCTAAGTAAAATACTTTAAATAAATGTGATCAAAGAACATCTTGCCTTGAAAATAGGAGAAAATAATTGCATGTTTAATATTTTACCTATGACCGTTCATGTTAGTTGTAAGTTTTTCATAATTTTTTTTCAAATAATCAATAAAAAGAAGTTTTATTGTTTTATAATTTTATTATTTTATTTTATTTTTTATTATTTTATTAGAAGTTTTATTTATTATTATTTATTTTTTTAAAAATTAGGCTTTTAATGAAATTTGTAAATAGGTATTTTTTTGGAGCAAATTTTAAATATATGACTAATTTTTAATAAAATTATGTTAGAATAATTTTTTTTTAATAATAGAAAGCCCAAGAAAAAATTTAAACTTGAATAAAATCTCAAAGAAATAAAATTTCAAGACTAAAGCCTAAATTTTTTTTATTTCTTGAATAAATCTTAATTATTTTATGCATCCAAAAGTGCTGAAAGGTAAAATCAGTTTTTTTTACAGTTTGATTTCACATTTTTTCCAAGTGAAATAATAAAGAAAACCCTTGAGATTTTGTTCTATTGACCTGTAATGATTCAATTATTGTGAAATTATTTAAAATTATTTTTATAGATTTTATTTATAAAGCTTTTATTTCCATTAAATCTTGAAATTCTCTTTGCGAAATTTTATCATAAGAATCAAATTCAATGCTAAATGTTGAGTTCCCGCTAGTCAATTTTCTAATATCTGTTGAATATGTTCTTAACTTAGCTAAAGGAACTTTAGCATTTAGGTTTACAATTTTATTTATTTGATTTATTTGAATATTTATGGCGTTTCGTCTTGTCAAATCACTGTAAACTTTTGACGAGTATTCTGGCGAAGTTGTTACATCTATATTCATTATTGGTTGTATTACAACGCATTCAGCACTTTCTAGTGCTTTAATAGTGCATTGATAAGCAGCACTTGAAATATAAGGCATAGGGATGCCTTGACTTGTCTCAAACTTTACTACTTTAACGTCAGTATTTATAAAAGGATATCTTAAAATCACACCTTTATTTAGGGCCGAATTAATTCCATGGTTTAATGAATTTATTTTTTCAATTGGTATTTCGCTTTTGCTTTCATTTTGAATTAATAAATTTGCAAATTTAAATTTAAAATCATTTTTTGGAAACAAATTTAGCTCAATTTTAACATAATGCTTTCTTTCGCCTAGAGTTTTCTCATAATTTATCTCTTGATTTACACTTTTCGTAGGTGTTTCTTTATAGGCAATATTTAATGGTCCAAAAAAGGCTTTTAGTTTGTATTCTCTTAGAATACGATCTTTCACAATATCCAAATGGAGTTCGCCTTGGCCTTGAATGACAGTTTGGCCAAGATTTTCCTCTTCGTTTAACAAAACTCTTAAACTTGGGTCCTCTCTTTGCAAGCATTCAAGAGCATAGTTTAATCTCTTCTCATCTGATTCATTTTCTGGCTCAACAGTACAAAAAAAAACTGGATTCGCTAAATCCAGACTCATTTGCATTTCTTGTTTATTCTCAAGTTGCATGCGATGACAAGCTTTGTCATAAAGTTGTTTGTTATGAACCAAAATGTCACCAGTTGTTGTGTTTGTAAGCCCATGAACAATGGCAATATTTCCAGCGCCTATTTTTTGAACTTCTTGCAATTCGTTTGAATAAGGAATGTAAATTTTATCACACATCTCTTTGACATCTTTAGCTGGGTTATAAACTTTGGATTTGGCATGCAATTGTCCGTTATAGACACGGACAAATGTCAAAATATCATCTTGAGCTTCATCAGGCTTAAATTTGTTTAAAGTGTTGTTTGCATTTGTTTGCAATTGAATTTTAGAATTTGAACGGTTGATTCTTTTTCGTGATTTTTGATGATCGTGTATTATCTTGAAACAAACCATGAATAAACTTTCATCATAGAATGGTTGATAGTTGTTTTTTTCCAAATCAGAAGGACTGGGTAGATATTTTATTATGGCATCCATTACGGGCTGGACGCCAATATTCTTAAACGAACTTCCACATAAAACCGGTGTTGCCAACGAACTGAGACAAGACTTTCTTATGTAACTTTCTAACAAAATATTATCATTCATTTTGTGAAATTCCATATTAAATTTTTCCAATAAAATTTCGGCAAAATCTTCATTAATTCTGGCAATTTTTTCAATTAAATCAATGCGTTTTTTAAACGCTGCTTTAAAATCTGCATCGTTTGAATTCAAATCAATGCTTTCAAATATTTTTCCGTCTGACATTTGGTGCCAAACAATTTTTTTCATGTTGACTAAATCAATTACACCATTGAAAGATTTTTCTCTACCAACAGGATATTGAAGTTGAAGTGGCAGCGTGTTCAATTTTTTTTCAATCGAGTCAAGACACATGTCCAAATCTGAGCCAATTTTATCCATTTTGTTTATGTAGGCAATTCGAGGAAGTTTGTATTTGTTTGATTGGCGCCATACTGTCAAAGTTTGAGCTTCTACTCCGGCAGATCCATCTACAATGGCAACCGCCCCATCTAAAACTCTTAAAGATCGTTCTACTTCAAATGTAAAATCAACATGACCTTAAATTGTTCAAAACTAATCTTTAATATTAATTTTATTCTTAATTTTTAAGTCTAAAATACCAGGTGTGTCTATTAAATTAAAATAGTGTTCCTTCCACGGGAACGTGATTGCAGCTGATGTTATTGTTATACCGCGTTCTCGTTCTTGGTCCATAAAGTCCATAACAGTATTTCCATCGTCAACATTGCCAATATTTTTAGTGTAACCTGAATAGAAAAGCATTCGCTCAGTTGTAGTAGTTTTACCAGCGTCAACATGAGCAATTACTCCAATATTACGGATTTTGTTTTCATTTTTTTTATGTTCAGAAGCAATTAAACGTGCAGATAGATAATTAGGATTTATTAAATTAGAACTTTGTATATTTTTATAATTTGAATTTATCCAAAATGTAATTTTTTTCAATTTTGATACATTCAGCATTTCGAGTTAACAAAGAGTTTAGATTTTAGTTTGTTTTGAATAATTCAATTATTCTTTATAAAATTGTTTAAGTTAATTATGCTATATTTATTTTAGAAACATTTAAATTATTAATTTTGCTGAATATACAATAAAATAGAATAAAATTAATATTTATCAGCTGTAATTTATTTAAAAAATATTTTTTAAAGACAGGAAATTGGTTTTAGGTGCTTTAAATAAAATTAAATTTTAAAATCTTTAGATAGTAACAATTAAAAAATTTTTTTTTCCACACAGGCAGGCTTTAAAAAACAAATATTCATAGGAATATATGGTTTTATTAAGTTTGGTACAAATTAAAAAATAGAACAAAAATTAATTGTAAAAATTTTTTTATTAGAGGTTTTTGATCTTTGAGAAAAAATGCATAATATTTGTTTTGAGATTTTGTTGTGTTATTGAGCTAAATTTTACAAAATTTAAATCTTATAAATTAAAATCATTCGATAAAATTGAAAAAAAAAATGAATGTGTTTTATTTTATTTTTGATTTTAAAAATTTTAAAAAATGTCACATAAAACAGTCTAATACTAAATTATTTGATTAAATTTATATTGAGAGATTATTATTAAAATATTTTAAAATTTATTAGTTTAGAATTGGTAATTTTCTTTTAAAACCAAGTACTTACAATTCATTTAGTATTTACAAGTTTTGTCGCATTTAATTAAATAATTTTAATAATTTTTCAAACAAGATTCTTAACAAAGAAAATTCTATTTAAAAAAAGTTTTGGTAAATTTTTAATCTTGAGGTATTGTGAATTTCTAGAACAAAAAGAACAAAAATTCTTCCTTTATTGATAAACAAAATTAAAAAAAATAAAAAAATTGAAAAAAATTAATGCAACTATGTGCAACAAAGTTTATTGCATCTTTTTTGCCTAAAATAAAAACTTTATTTTCTTTTTTTTTGGTAAACCAAATCAATAATCAATTTAAATCTAATTGATGTTTTAGTTTTTGTCTTTTATTTATAGAAGAAAAATTATTTTAGGTAAAAAAGAAAAATTAATTAGATTTTAAAATATTTAAAACCTTGAATTAATTTTAGATAATTTCCGCTGTTAACTTAGAAAATGCAATACGTTGTTGTTGTGCATATCTTGAAAAAGACATTAAAGAGTTGCAGAAAATTCAAAGAAGAGCAACAAAAATGATTTCTGAGTTTTAAAATTCAGTTTTTAGAGATTAAATAAGCTAAAAATTCCTTCAAGATCAAATTTTCTGGTGAATAGAATGGTAAATATGTGGAAAAATCACCAAATAGTGTTTTCACTGCTCCAAATGTGAATGGTCTCAAAAAGAAGCTTGGTGTTTTTTTTGCGATTAATTGAGAAGCGACTGATATGGCTTGAATTAAGGTTGAATAGTTTTTTTTTCATTCATTAGGATTCTTGAATAAATTGTATCAATATGTAATCGCTCCATGTATGAAATTCTTAAATTCTAGCTATTATGAAATTAAAATAAAAATTTGGCAAATTTTTTTTTTTTTGATAGATTAAGATTAATTAAATTAAAATATATTTTAAAAAATATTACAACATACTTTGTTGCAAAAAATTCAAAGAAGAGCAACAAAAATGATTTCTGAGTTTTAAAATTCAGTTTTTAGAGATTATTTTACGAAAACCTATCATAAAAAGACAAATTTTTTTTTTTTGATAGATTAAGATTAATTAAATTAAAATATATTTAAAAAATATTACAACATACTTTGTTGCTTCTTTTATACACAAAATAATTTTTCTCTTGGATAAAAAGACAATAAATAAAGCATAAATTAGACTTATACAGATTATTGATTTGATGTGCCAACAAAAAAAATTTAAAGACTTTATTTTTGGTAACAAAGTTAATCTCTTTTAAGTTCATTAATGTTATTATTAATTTAAAATAGACTTTATCGTTAAATATAATTTATCTTATATATTTAAGAACAAAAAAAAATTAAATAGTGAATATTTTTTTTATTAAAAAAAAATTATTTTTTAATTAAAATATTTTATTGTTGAGCTAAATGTTTGTATTATTATATCTAAAACTTTCGTTCGCATACAAAATGAGCTAAAATAATCACGTTAACTGGTAAGTTTTCATTAAAAAAAAGAAAGAAAATTATTTCTATAATCGACCAACTATATACCAAGCGAGCAAGATAGGCAAGCACAGACTAAACATACCCAAATGTAGAGTATCATCACTGCATCCAATCAGACCAGCTTGGTCACAGCTTCGGCCGACCAAGTCCGTACCAGGAAAAAAAGTCTAAAACAATTTCAATCAGTTTCATATTCTCTCTATCGTAATGAGTGTTCTTTTTTTCAATCGATACAGTTTAAAATTTAGATTTTATTTTAAGTTATAAAGGCTAGCAAGAAAAAATTTTTAAATTTAAAATTTGAAAACAAAAATACTAAAAAAAAAAAGACTCAAACAGGACTAGATATAATATTAACACAAATAATAATATATATGTATAGTATGTATATGTTTAAATTAAGTCGGAGACAAGGCCAAAGTTAACTTTGGGTTTTTTGGCCGCTTCACATTGTTGTTGTTGTTGTTGTTGCTGATGCTGTTGTTGTTGTTGTTGTATTAATTGCTGAAATTGTAGCTGTAATTGCTGTAGGTAAAAACTTTGATCTTGTTTAAATACAGAATCGTCTGTATCCGATCTGTCTGATTTTATTGGTGATTCAGTCATCAATTGGTCGTTTAGAAAACAATTGGACAAATGAGTTTTTCTTTTAACAATGCCTGAAGTGTTCGGACTACTCGATATACTTGTGCTGCTGTTCGTGCTGCTATTAGCACTAGTGCTACTGTTGCTGTTGTTCAAATGGGTTGACGATTGCAATAAATTTGCAATTACGGTCGAATTGTAAATGGCATTTTGAATGAGATTAAACTGCTGCTGTTGCTGCTGTAGATTACGAATTAAGTTTTCGTAAAAAAGCTCTGGATAAGAGGACTGATTGAGGCTGGTGAGAGCGGAGGCCTCGTTGTCCGAGCTCTCGTCATTCATTTCCTGGTCCAGTTTAGACCGACGAGTCTTTGAACTGCTGCACGGCGTACTGTTAAGTCTTGTGCGAAAAGTCTGCTTGTAGCATTTGTTTGATCTAACGCGTTTGTTAGCGAACCATTTGCGCACCTGTTTGGCCGAGATGTTGGCCTCGCGCGCCAAAACATTTGTCATATTCTCGTCCGGATATGGATACTCCTGGTTTTCAAAGAACCACTTGTTAAGAATGTCGACCACGTGATCGGGAAAAAAGCGGTTTCCTCGACCTTGGCGACGCGGACCCACCGAATCTTCGTCGTTCTCATAGTCAATGGTTTTCGAGTTGTTCATAGAAGGCGGCGATGACGACGTCGAGCATGCAGACGACGAGGACGACGACGAAAAAACAGTCTTGTAGCTGGAGTAAGCCGGCGTTTGACATGCCGAATGAAGCTGTGATGACTTAATGTAAATTGGCTCCGACTTTGGAAACTGATGCTCATATACAAACTCGGGCGACAACATTGTACTAACTGACCAAAATAAAAATATTTAATTTTACTTTTTGAACTTTTTTTTTTTTTGATTAAAAAATCTTAATAATAAATATTTAATTTTTTTTTTTAATTAATTAATTTAATTTTCTGATAAATCAAAAGTAAAATTTGAAAAAAAAAAAATTTTTTTATACCAAAATTTTTAGCGATTTTTTTAAAGAAATAATTTTCTGTTTTGTTTTAAAAAAATTTATTAAAAAAATATGATATAATAAACACACTAATTGAATGCTTAAATAGTGCTTTTTTTTCTAGTCGAGGCTTATCGCTTTATTAAAACAAACTAAGACCTAATAATTTGATTCATGACTTAATTAGATAAACTTAGTCTGAGCTAGTCGCAATTGACAAATTAGTTGTCAATTGAGTCTGTTTACGTGTGTTCAAACTGTTCATAGCTGTCAAATCGGAATTTAGCACTAAATTGAATTGTGTTGCACAGAGAAAGAGATCTTATCCGAGGAAGTTAAGATAAGCGAGCAAAGATTATCGATTGGTGCCTAACAAAATATTCTAATAATCATCCGAGCAAGTAAATTAGAAAAAAATTTGTCACTAAGGGTTTTGCTTGAGGAATTAAGAGTAATTTAAATTACCTACCGTTTAGATTTGAGCCGGAGCGCTTTCTCAGCAAGCATTTCAATTTGTTATCTAGCTGAAACGAAGCAAATTAAAATTGAGTTTGTATTTTTTTGTGAGTGTGCGATTTAGTACCTGATTTTCGTCGTCCGTTTGAAAGACTCCATGTGCGGTAAAAGTGTCCGTATCGACCATTTTTTTCTTGTGACTGGCTTTTTTTAATTGTTTCCAATTAACAGTTGGCTTAGGCTATGTTCAAACAACAACAAAAATTAAAAAAACATCAAGTCTAAAATTGTACAAATTTTATAAGAATTCAGGTCCATAAATAAATCGAATATTGGAAAAAAGGAGAGAATTTAAAGTATGCAATTGATCGAAATATGCGCACAGGTTCTATTTTTATCTCTAAGTATCTAAAAATGGATTATTTAAAATAAAAAGTTAACTCAAAAATATTGCGTTTTTTTAAATTCCTCTATTTTTTCAAGTCCAATTAAAGAAAATTTTCCAAACTCTTCTATTCAACGTGTCTCGTTTCATATCACTTTAACTAAACTATTTCGAATTTTACTCTCGATTACACAAGCTATCGAGTCATGTGCTTGGCTCGAGCCGCCGTGTTTAGTACTTGATGCGTCTCTTCTTTTTTTTCTTTCTTTCTCTCACTCTCTTTCTTTTTTGTTTAATCTGTCTTACCATCACTGAAACAATTAATGCAAAGCCAATCTTCTACTCCTACTTATTTTTTTGAGTTTGCATAATCCGATTTGAGAGGGGTATTCAAAATAAAAAAAAAAAAGCATTCATCCAATTTATGTCTTAATTTGACGAGTTTTGGAATTTTTAAGGCAAAATTTTTAACATTTTTTCAGTTTTTCTTAATTTAGCGCCTAATCCAAAGGTCATTCATTCAAAGACAGACTTATTCTACTAAGCTAAATAGTTCAAAATTTAAAAAATTGCTCCTTCTCTCTCTATATATGTACATATATATAAATATATATATATTGTTTGTCTATTCAATTTTAAAATTTAACTCTCAAAACATTTGAACAAAATTGCGTAGTTGAAGAGGTATTGGTGTACACAGTGAAACGAGTCAAAAAAGTTGTTTGAATTATTTGATCTGTTCAAAATTATCCAATAGACGTAAAATAAACACTATGGTTCTCTTTGAATTGTTTACTAATGCTACTAATACATGTACACCATGCTTATCCAAAGTGTTCAATTTTCTAAAAAAGCACACTTTGGTTCTATTTAGTAACACTATTCTATATCTATTCTCAAGACTTTTTTTCTAGAAGCTTATAAAACTTGAGTGATCAACTTTTAGTCTAAGCTTCTTCTAATTTCTAGTAATAGTAGTTGAAAATTTTAAAAAAACTGCATCTTAAATACGTATCATTTATATTATTATTTTATTAAACTGAAAAAAATTTTAAATGTTAAAAAAATTAAAAAATAAAAATTTTTTATTCATTTATGTCTAATTAAAAAAAAATCTGAAATAAAGTTAATAGATGCCTATTGTTTTGATTAATTTTTAAAATTCTCAATTAAAATTTAGAATTTATTCCATTATATTTTTGGTAAAAAACTTATTAATTTTTTAACAATTATTTCATTAATTTAAATGATTTTTAATTTTTTTAGAGTTTAAAAAAAAAGTAAATATTTTCATGAGTATTTGTAAACAGATTTTATGAGTTTAAAAATCAAAATATTGAATAAATTTGATGAAGTTAAAACAGTTGAAATTTTATTAAATATAAGTTTTAAAATTAGTAGGAGATAATTTCTAAAGAGCTAACAGAGTCAAATTAAATAAAGAAAACAATTTTTTTTTAATTTTGTTTAGATTCAAGATTTTGAGTAATTTTTTTCTATAATATTGATAAACTTATCTGAGAATATATACCGAAAACTTGATTTTTTTTCCAAAGACAAATTTAAATCTTTTATTTTATTTAATTCTATTTATGATTATTTAAAAATATAATTTTAAAAGATAAATAAATCTAAAAAATTATAAATGGTTTAATTATTTCTTAAAATTTAAATATAATTTTTGACTTTTTTAACTGGGTTAGCTGAGAATGAAAAATAAACCAAAATAATTTAAAAAAAATTTTTAATAATTATATTCAAATTATTGTCTAGCTATTTAAAATTATCTAAAAGTTATCCGAATAAAATAAAAAAAGGTTAATTTTCTAAATAAAATTAAAAAATGTATTATATTAATATACGTAAATTTTAATCAAATAAATTTTTCTAGTCAAAGGTAAAACTTGTTTCAGTTTAGACTGTGTTCATTGAATATTTTAGTACTAATCTCGAAAAAATACATTTTAATATAATTTTATAGAATATTAATTTGAATAATAACTAGAAAATTACAAATTTTTTATTCTATGTTTTTAATTTTTAAATTTGCAATTAAAAAATTATTCAATTTAAATTTAATATTTAAAGACTGTATTTTAAATTCATTCTAAAGAATCCAAGATATTTTTTATTTATATTTTATCAATTTTTTTTAAATATTTCAATCATTAGTTTTTTTTTTATGTTTAACGTCAAATCTATCCATGGTATTAGTCAATTTGTTAATAAATAAAAAAGAACTTAAAAAAAAATCATATTAAATTTCATCAAAATAAGTCACGTTTTCTTAGTTTTAAAATATTCCGTATTCATTTTCGGAAATTTACAATTTGATGAGTATTTAATAAATGTTTATGACATTTGATTGTTTTTCATTGATGAGTCCTAGAAAAATATTTATCTTTATATTTATATCAAAGAGATTAAAATTTATAAGGTGTCATTAAGTTTGAAGGCTCCGTCCGTAAACATATTTACTTTAATTTTAAATTCTCATAAACATTTAAATTCAATTAGC
This sequence comes from Brachionus sp. 'Tiscar', assembly GCA_006352455.1. Taxonomy (NCBI): domain Eukaryota; kingdom Metazoa; phylum Rotifera; class Eurotatoria; order Ploima; family Brachionidae; genus Brachionus; species Brachionus sp. 'Tiscar'. The sequence continues at coordinate 27,689 of VANL01000120.1, forward strand.
TTTATGAGATCATTAGGGTTTTTTTAATTTTTGGATAAATGTCGTGATTTATTTACGTCGGTAAGTTAAATTTGGTCCAAAATTAAACTAATGAAGCGAAGTGTAAAATATTTATCTGATGAGATGAATAGAAATTTTAATATATTTTTTTTATTTAAAACATAACCAAAATTTTAATGTACAATTGAAAGTATAAATTATAAAACAGATTAAAAGTATATTAATTTATCATTTTAAGTTGATTAAAGCTAAAGATAAACGACGGCTAATACGCGGCAATATCAAACAAATTTTCTTATCGTATGACTAAACATGTAACTATGGTTATTAGACTAAATTCAAGATGAGTCGAGGAGCTGAACAAACTTTGCTGATTGACTAAATGAGTTTCTTCTTTGGACACTGGATCGCCTTCGTTTATCAACAGTATAAACGGATTGGAGCTCATTTCTAATTTTTTTTTAGTTGTTGTTCTGAAATATCGGTAATAATTAGACTGATGCTGTTGAAGTTGCTGTTGTTGCTGCTGCTGCTGTTTTATGGAATTTAGAGAATCTTTTTCATTTAGCATATAATTATCTTCAATTAGATAAACAAAAATAAATAAAAATTTAAATAGAATAATATATAAAATTACTTATTGAACTTGATTCAATTGAATTGTTTGCATTGTATTTATTATTTTTATAAATGAATGCTAATTTCGATGATAGATAACCGAGTTTGTTTTTTCTAAAAAGTTTATTTATTTTTGAAAAGCTCGTACTGTTAGACACAGAAGAACCAATTTGGATCATGTTTTTTCTTATACTGGTTGAGTCCAATAGAAAATCTTTATTCAAATTGTAAACCATTTTGGACACTTTTAAATCGTTTTCTGCAGTGCATTCATACAAACCATTGTGAATTTGTTTATCAAAATTTTTTATTCTCATTATTGATTCAAGAGTATAATAATTTATTTGCTGTGAGTATATTTGAATATTTTGATTGTCGTATACATGGCTGCCATCTTTGGTCCAGTAATTTTTGTTTATAAGTGGATATGCTGTAATTGTGCAATTAATTAGCATTGAGTTATGGAAATGGTCATATTTTGCTTGAATTTGAATCTCGGGTGCAAACTCAATCGAAAATGTTAAATTTTTTGTGTCACTAGGAGGAATACCATTAATTGCACGACATTGATAGAATCTTGGAGTGTGTCTGGTCACATTTTCGATTCTCAAAACATCTAAATTTGTTTCCAGCTTTTTGAGTGAATTTTCTACTGAATCGTATACAAACCATTCAATTATAGGCGTTGGAGTACCTTTGGCAGCACAATTAAATTCAATATTCGAACCTTCCTGATACACTCTTTGCTCATGATTTGTATCTTCTTTAATCCTTGGTGGCACTCGTACAATCAAATCGAATTTTTTAATCACAGTGTCCCCTACTTGACAATAATATATTGCTGAGTCTTCTTCAGTAATTGAATTTATTTTAAGTGACCATTCCCATGCATATTGTTGGCTCAATTCATAGCGTTCGTCTGTTCCCTCTCGTATATCAATTGGAGGCATTGCTTCGTTTGTTTTACGCTTATCATATTTAATAAATAGCACCTAATTAAATAAAAATTTAATTATTTTTTTTTTAATTTTTTTAATATTTTAATCTGTGAAATGTATCATGAATTTAATTTAAATTAAAAAATATTCAATTATTTTTTAAGAAAAGATTATTCATCAGTTTGGCTTTTTAATTAGAATGCAAAATGTGATATATAGCTTTTGGTGTAATTAAGACTATTTTAAAATAATATTTAATAAAAAATAATAGAGCTTTTTTAATTGATCAAATATTTTTTTTTTGAAGAAATTACATTCTTAATTAAAAATAAATAATAATCTTGTAATAAAGAGAATGTTTTTTTTTTCAAATTTGCTCTTTCTTAAAAAAAGGAGTAGAAATTTTTGATTTTTTTTTGTAAGCTCAAATGATTTTAAGCATATTAATCCTATTTAACAGTGAATAATTTACTCAGAAGCCTTCGAGAAATTTGATGAACCGCTGCAAATATTCTTTAATTAAAATTTTAATACTAAGCCGTAATTAATCTATATTTAAAAAATTGAATTTTAGAAAGATTTATTTCTTGCAGGAAAACAAAAGATCTAAAAAGAAAAAATTAATTCTTGCTTACTAATAAGCTAAATTAAAATTTTGCAAATAAAGCGTAAATTGTTTAGCATTATTCCATCTAATTTACTTCAACTAAAACAGATAAGAAGTTACTCACAGTAAATAAACATTAAATTTGGACATGGTCATTGCTAATTATTAAATTATTCATATTGTTTTGATTTGCTTTTTTTTTCCTCTTTTATTAAAATATTTTATCAGAATATACAGGAATTTTTTTTATCTTAAAACGAATCACCTGCTCGACAAAATCAATAAGATAAAAAAAAAACAGTAGTGCTAGTATTGCAATCTTTAGTGTAGAATAACTAGAGGCTATTTGTTAAAAGTCAATCTAAATTCATGTGGGAAAATGATAATCTAAATTGAAGCTAAATATCAAATTTTATGGTTCCAATGTGAATATAACATTTTTATGGCTATTCTAAATAATCCAAAATTTATGCGACTAGCACTAAAAGTCAATAAATCTTTTAGCCATTAACATTTAAAAAAGCAAAATAACATTAGCCATGTTCTAGTTTGATAGGTTTTTATTTACTCTAAGTCATGTCTGAGACTAAACAAATCATTTCAATGTGTATTTGATGCTTGAAATAATTGTCATCGATATTAATTAAAAAAAAAGAAGAAGAAGTTTATTTGAAAAAAAATAGAGTATCCAATTTCATTAAACATTTAAGTTTTAATTAATTTGCATAACTAAACAGTGGTTGTTTTAATTCAAATCCTCAATTTCCGTTTCATGATTTAGAATAAATTAACAATGTTATCATGTCCTTGTGTGCATCAGAGCCACTTTGTGTCAACTCAAATATTTACTATTCACTGAATTAAATGAGATTTATGTTGTGTTATTTTTTTCTTCTGTGTGTATGACCACAAGCTAAATTCTAGTCCAAATAATCCGTAAGAATTTAAACAAATATAAAACATTGGCTTTATTTACTAATTAAATTAAGCGTATTAGATTCGGCTCGGCGATTACTAAGAGAGCCTAATTTGCTCAATAATCCAGTTCCGATTCTTATCAAAAATAACTTATCTCATTCGATTGATCTTAAGAGTTAATTAAATGTTATCTTGATCGTGAAACAAAGTTCATTAGCATTACTCACACACGTATAATCGCGGGCGGGCGGTCGGCATCAAACCCTATCGTGAGCCATAATCTTAGAACAATAGATACTTCTCAGTCATGAAACAAACAAAGTAAAGTGGCCAAGCCGTTAACTAACACGTTTGCAAAGTCATGCACTCAAATCGATTTAAAACGGTCTAATAAATTCCAATTAGACCAGGCCCTAATTACATATGTCTAATCATAATTACTGCTAAGAACTGGTTATTAAATTACAATATTTAATCAACTCATTTTATGTCTTCTTCTTGAATGATACACTTAAAGTTTATTTGCATACACTTGAAATCAAAATTTTCTCTATGCTAGTCAAACACTGGACACTTGATACTGAACCACTGTTAATAACTTCTTCCAACAAGACTTTCTGCTAACAACAATTTTTTTTCTCTGATAAAAAAAAAACTCAAAAATTTGAAAATTTAATTTTCCTAAAATTTGGTTTACTAACAAAAAAAAATGATAATTTTAATTAAAAAAAATTTGATTAAATTAAAATTAAAAACGCCAATTTTATACATATTAGAATTGATGACCATAACAAGACAATTAATGTTGTTATGCGCTCATCAAATATTTGAATTGAATACTTTCCGTGAATATATATTTTGTCAAAAAAAAAAGTAACCACTGAAAATATGAAAAAAAAATACACTTAATCACTCAGTCAGATGTGTTCTTAATCTTTGAATCAATATTTATTGACTTATGTTTACAGATCAAAGTGTTTACTCGTAACCGACCGGTTGTACTTACTGGAACCGGGACGAAAATTTTAACTATTTGTTTTTTAAAGAAAAATGCTTGAAATATTTTAATTGAAATTGAGTTTTCCTTAACTATCCGATTTCAATGTATTGCCTCCAGTGAGGAGGTGAGATTTTGATATTGATCTAATCGATTTAGAGACTAGTTTGACATAAATTAAAATTGACTAACCTTTCCGTCAGGCATGCTGCTTGGTAGGTCACATATGAGCTGTATTGACTGGCCATTATTAACGTATTTGGTGTCCATTTCCTGTTGTGTGTGTATATTTTGGCCATTGGTAACAATTAAAAACGGTATTAAAATAAAAATATTCATCTCAATCTAAAAATTTATTTAAATTTTATTTAATGCTTATGAAAATAAATGACTAGAAACATAAAAAATCTATTCAATAGTTATTTCCCTTGATGAACAAATCTTGGCTAAACGAGCCGAGTTAAATAAACTTGAAAAAAAAATTGAATTAACGATTTGTTTTTATAAAGTCCCTAGTTGGTTTGATTGAAGAAAAAAAAAGCCGATTGAGTATAAACCACCTTTGTCTTAGAATTCAATAGAATGCTAATTAAAAACAACAAAATTTTAGTTGCATAACAAATCGATTTTTATGCTCTTAGTTTTAATCAAACAAATAAGAGCTGATTAATCGACGACTCCGTACTTGATTGATTGAAAAATTATTTGCAATCATTAAGAACTAGATATTAATTTTTTTTATTTTATTTTTTAGATTTCACTTTTTTCGATTTATAGTAAAATAATATTTTTTGTTGGGCTATTTTTGATAAAACATAAACTCCGCCTTAATTCAGCGTGCATTTTGTGAAAATTGCACAAAATACAGTTTTTAGAAATTTACTCGTTTATCTTTTTTCGTGTTGGTCTAGTTCTCGAAGCGATCATATTTCGTTTTAATAATGATAAATCTCCACACGGAATAATTCTGATTCATATCTTTATTTATGAATAGGATCATAAAATCTACGAGACTATAATTGACAGTGTACAGTGTAGATAGTTTAAAAAAAAACTATAATTACTATCAACCCAATGAGATAATTAGGCTAATTTTCGAAGATATCCAAAATTTTATTTTGACTAAATTGTATAATAACATGTTTGCTTTAGCTAAAGAATACTTTAAATTATTTAATCAATTTTATTTATATATATGATCATGCTTGAAAAATATTTCGTTTTATTATCAAACTTGTTAATTGAAAATAATGAATATTTTTATTTATCTTCTTTTAGATAAGTCATCTTAACTTTTCTGACACCGAAAACTGAGAAATTTTTTATCAATAAAAAAATTTAAAAAAGCCTTTTTTTTATCAGAAAAAAACTTGAAAAGATCGCTTGTTTTAAAATCAAAGTAAATGATAAAATAATAAAATGTCTTAGCTATTTATTCAAATCATAAAATTCAAATAAAAAATTTTCCAATATGAATATAGCTTAATTATTTAAATAATAAAAATACGGTGAATTTGTTTATGTGAAAAATAAAGTATAGAATAAATTTAAAAAACTTCTGGTGTTTACTTGATTCGGAATACTTAGATCTAATTTATTTGCTTAAATAAATGACCAACAGAAGGGTGTTAATTTTCATGATTTTATTTTTTTAAAGTCTTCAACTTGAGCATTTATATGGAAGTTTTGGTTTAATTTTTTTTCTAAAATAATTGAAATACCTTAAAAAATTTTTTATCAATTACTTTTTCAGTTATCTAATTTTTTCAAATTTAATTTGATAAACTTGTTTTAATCTTTGCTATCGTATCAAATTATAAACCGTGTTGCTTAAATTTAATTAAAATTTAGATAATCTTTAATGTCTTAATGTCTTAATTTTAAAATTGCCTTAAAAAAAAGTATTTATGATAGATTTTAAAAAAATCCTAGCAGGTCAAATACGATATTCTCTGTAAAAAATATAAGCTGAATTTGACATTCTATGGCTTCTAAAAATTTACCCAGAAATTTAAGAAAACATTTTAAAAGATTTTTTTGTTTCGCTAAATTATTGATTCTATTATTGACTAATTTTAGAAAACTTATTTTTCATTATTAATTTAAAATAAACTATCACGTATTCAAGCTCCATATGAGATTCTTCCAAAAAAACTCTTTGAAAAAATTTTTATAATCAAAAATTGTATTTACAAGACAAATAAAATTTAGAAATTGAAAATTTAAGGCTTCAAGTTATTCGTTTATTGGGAGTCAAACCTTTACTTGTTTCTAGTGTCCAACTAATTTCTTCTCTCTAAAAAAGACTCTATTAGAACAATTTTAGAGATATTTGTTTTTTTTTCTTAAAAGAACAAATTTGATGAAATATTTAAGAAAATACAGTCTTAATTTTTTTTAAATTATGGCTGTAATTTTTAGCAAAAATAACTTGTAATTAAATTTCGACGAACCATAACGTCTAGATTGTATTCTCAATATCCAGTTTGTCATCAACAAGATTTTTTAATTAAATTTATTTTTGTTGTCAATAAAATAGTAAACAAGAATGTCTTATCATTGTATTGACTGTATAGTTCTCAATTTTATTTGATATTGATTTTAGAGATCAAATATTAAAATAATTTGTCAAAGTTTATGAAAAATCATCGGTTTAAAACAAGATTATAAATGGTTATTCTTAAGACATTAAGGAGAGCTCAAAATAAATATTTATTTTTCACTGATTTCTAAGACTAGACATTATCTTTATCTATCTTAAAATCTCGAGAATAAATTTCTTAAGTCGTTTATTTTATTTGCTTATCTTTACTTAGTAATTTTTGAATGCGAGCTACTGCTAAGTTCTTCTTCTTCTTTAATAATTTCCCAACTTACGAATACTAAAATCGTATTTTTAACGCTTTTTAAGCTCAGGTCTATTTCGAACAAGTTAAAACAAACAAAAGAGTAAATAAAATTTTAATAAAAATAATTAAAAAGTTAAAAGCAAACACTTATTGTTTCAATTTTTGATTACTAATTTCCTCTAGTCAACCTACTCGAGTTAAATCTAATAAAAATTAAAGTTCAAGTGTTTATTAATTTTTTAAATAAAAGTTTTTTTTTTAAATTGTTTAGTAGATTTTAATGACTAAAAGTTGTCCTATTGATACTATCAATGAAAATAATTTAAATTGTTCCCAATTTATTTAGTTAACCAGAAATTAAATTAAATAAAGTTATTACAATATTTTGATATGTTTAATAAAAATACAATTAAATTCATAAATAAATAAAATTGAATTTGTCTTTCAAGATTTATTAGATTATAAAATCTTATTCGATTAAAAAAATTACTACATAATCTCAAGTGCAATTATCTTTTTTGATTTAAATTTTTCCTAATCGGAAAAAGAGCGGAATGAAAAATTGCTCTACAAAAATTCATGTCCAAAATTGTCAAACATGTATTATCCAATTTATATTAATATATTTAAGATAATCAATATAATTATAAATTTTATTTTCCGACACTTAAATGAAATTCTGTAAAAATCGATTCTGGTTTATAATTTGATTTTCTTGTTTTTTTTTCTTTATTACAACCAGTGGTTCTAGGCAATGAGTATTGGAATAAAATGAATTTTAATTAAAATTCAGACAGAGTATTGTCATCACATACTCAATTATATTTTTAAATTTTTTTTTCTTAAAGCAAGATCATATTCAATTTATAATAATTTTTCTAACACCTTAAAGCAATTGTACTAATACAATTTACTTAAATATTTTTTAAATTAGTCCAAAATTTTTTTATAAAATGTTTAAATAAATCATTTGAAAATAAAAATTAAAAAAATTACTTTATCAGCTTTCTTTATTGCTGACCAGTCATTAGTCAACTCAGGAATTTTTAAAAATTCATTCAAGGCTGAAATTTTATAAAAGAATTAAAGTATTTTTGATCATATTGCAGAAATTTTCAAAACTTTGAAAAATAGTTAGGATGCTTTATAATAGTTTAATGATAGCGAGCATGTTTGAAAAATTGTTTAATTAATGTTCAAATGAGGCTTAGAACTAATAAAAAATAATAATAATTTATCTATTAAAATATTCAGATAATTAGAGCAAAAAAGTTACAGTCAACTGACAAAGTTAAAATAAAATTAATTATGTCATTTAATTTTGAAAATGTTTATTCACTTAAATAATTAAAATATTCAACTTTGCAAGAATATAAAAAAAATCAGCTTTTCGTGAGTTTTGCTACAATTTCTTTATGTTTAGGGTATTGTTTAATTAATTCATCTCTTTTGAACATTTCAAAATCATGAAAATCAAATCCAGGTGAAACCATGCAGCCAACTAACGAGAAACCTTCATTAATCATAGCTGAACCAAAAATATGATCTCTTGGAACAAGAACTTGAGGTTCTTCTCCTTTATTTAAATCCAAACCAAGATGCTTGGTTATCAATTCACCTTCTGGTGTCAAAATGTAAATAGTAAGCGAATTTCCAGCATGAAAATACCACATTTCATCAGATTTTAATCTATGAAAATTTGAAACCTCATTTTTCTCTAATAAAAAGTATATACTGGTCCATTGATATCGTTCTTGAGTTATAGCTGTTGGAGAGCTAACAGTTACTTTGTCCTTTGAACAAAAACTCTCATTGTAAAATCCTCCTTCTTTATGAGGCTTTAAATTTAGTAATTTTTTAAAATAGTCAGCCGTAAAATTCATAATTTATATTTAAAAAAATATCTTAAAAGATAAAATTATTAATTCAAGACCAAAATTCTATTATAAAGTATGAGAGGAAAAACATTTTTTTATCAAGTAAAAAAATAACAATAGAAAAATTTTATTTTCTATAAAATAAAGTGAAAAAAATATTCAATTAAAATTCTTGAAGTGAAATTCATTAATTAATTTCAAATTAGTATTTTAAATTCAAAAAATTTTCTAGGATTCTTGTTAAAATAAAAATTAAAAATTATAGAATAAACATTTGATTAAAATATCTATAAGTTTTCTATTGCTTCAGATTCATCCTCCACCGGAATCACCTCCACCTCCTCCTCCACCCGAATCACCTCCACCTCCTCCTCCACCGGAATCACCTCCACCTCCTCCTCCACCAGAATCACCTCCTCCTCCACTACCAGAATCCCATCCTCCTCCTCCACCATAAAAGGAACTACTTCCACTTGAAAAGCCTGTGTCGCTTGAAAGGCCTCTTCTACCAGAATAACTTCCACTAGAGAAACCATTTCTTGAACCAAATCCCAAAAAATTCATATCATAAAAGGAACTATCATAATAAGAAAAATAAGGATATTGATTATAGTAATCATAATAATATCCATTGAAGTCTTGATAATAGCCATAATCGCAATAGTCAGAATGATTGCACCCCATTGTCAGACTTTTTAGAAAATTTTTAAATTATAAGTTTCTCAGCTGTTATATATAAAAAATCAGATAGTTTTAATTTCATACAAAAAATGTCAATCCTAGTCAGGAATTCAAAATTAAAAAAAATGGATGCAATTAAATTTCTAATTTCTATTAGAATTTTTCAACAAAAAAATTTAAAATACTCATTTTTAGCAAAATTGACAAAACTTTGAGTATGATTAATTAAATAAATTTCATATTTTTTAATTTAAAATAAAATAAAAATTCAAAGCACAAAAAAAAAAAGAAATTTATTTTTTTTGTTAATTAACCATTAATTGTAAAGTTATACAAGTTTATTTTTGATTAGTTAATTGTTTGTTCATCAAAAAAATCAATAGGAATGTATTTTTGGTCAACTAAATCTTCTCAAATAAAGCTAAAAAAAATTAATATTTTTCTTTAAATATAACTCAATAATCAAAATTTTAAGTCAAATTAAAAATATTTTAAACAAAGATGATATTTTCAATTTTTACAAGAACAAATAAAGTTAAAATAAATTTGGACAAAAATTTGAAATAACTATGATTTGTTTAGTATTAGTATTTCATAGACAGACATGTGTAACATATTATACCATGATGGCTTTTTATTCTAAAAAGTTGATTAAATGGAAAACCGATCCAGGATTGATAACCTGAAAAATTCAATACTAGATGGGTTTGATATGGGACCTGCGTAATGAACCTTAATCTAACCCTCAACCTGATACGGGAAAAAAAATTAATTTTATCTATTTACATTTTAATGTTTTTTTCAAAAAAAAAATAGTGTTTGATATTCAAAAATTTTGTTCACTTTTTTAGTATTTTTAGTATTTGATTTAAAAAATCTTTTAGAAGTTTCAATATTGACGAAAAAAAAACATCCTCCTTAGGAAACTTATTAATCATAAAATTCTAAATATCAACCTTTTTTATTAATTAAATTTTAACTGAAATCATATAATTTGTAACATTTTTAATGCTGTCTAAATCCAAATTAGCGGCTAGTTCAGGTTTGTTCAGATACAAATTTAGAAATTTTAAATATTTTAGTCCTTTAAAGTGATTGTCTTCTAAAGAACTTAATGAATTCCAATCTAAATGAATTGATTGTAAAAATCTTGAATTTGAAAAGCTCGAATGGTCAATTGAAGAAATATTGTTTGCGGACAGATTTAAAATATAAAGACCTGTCAGTGAGTTGAAGTTTGTCTGAATAATTTTTCCAAGTTCATTTGAGCTAAGATCCAAGATTTCCAAATTAAACAAATCGTCAAACACTTTTGGGTTTATAATACCAATTTTGTTTTTATTCAAATAAAGTTCGAATAAATCATCCAAACCATAAAATACATACTCACTTAGTGTTCTTATCATATTCCATGATGCGTCCAATATTTTCAATTTGTGTAAATTGCCGAATAAGTTTTGTTTCAAAGAGGTTAAATAATTTTCTCTCAAATTTAATTCGAGAAGATTGTGATTCATTCTGAACAGATTTTCATCGATTGACTTTATTTGATTTGAAGAAATATCCAGCTTTCTTAGACTTGATAAACTATAGAATAAATTTGAATTCAATTCACTCAAAAAGTTCCATCTGAGATCTAAAATTTTTAGTTTTTCCAAGTTAATAAATGAATTTGGACTCAAAAAATTTATTTTATTAAATTTTAAATCTAATATTTCAAGACTTTGCAATTTATTAAAAGCATTTTCAGTCAAACTCTTCAGGTAATTGTTAGATAAATCAAGAGACTGAAGATTGATCAGTGATTCAAATGGATTTGAGTCTATTCTTGAAATTTTGTTATCATTCAATTTTAAAATTTCCAACGTAGTTAATTTTTTTAAAAGATTGTCATCTAGCGATTCAATTAGATTATTGGACAAATCCAAACGTTTCAGCATGCTAAATTTATCGAAAACATGTTCATCTAAAGTTCGAATATCTCTGCCAGACAAATCCAAATAGATCGTACTACTTTCGCTTAGTTTCCATATTTCAAGAACGCTTTCATTCAAGTGACCGTCAAAATTAAACACAATTGGAAATGTTTGTATGCTATCGTCGATTGTCCAGACATATGCGACCAAAAGACTAACATAAATAAAAATTTTTATAATCATTTTATTTTTTTCTCTATAAAAAAATCGAATAATATTTTTATCAAGAATTTAAAAATAAATTAAAAGAAACCAAATGTCATTAATACAAGTAAACTAATAAAAAAAATGTTTTTTATTTTTTTGATTAAAAAAATTGTCAAAAAATATGATTGTTTATATCCTTACTATAATTTTAGGTCTAATTGAGCCAATATTCTTAACTGAATGCAATATTAAATACGAATATGAAAGATTGTGTGGCTGCAAAACAAGATATTCGTATTTTGACATAATTGGCAACGAAGTTTTTCCACCAGGCACCAACTATACCTATTGTGACAATGACGATTTAAAGTACCATGAATGTTATAGAGAGAACTGTGTTGATGAATGTGAAAAATCTATCCGTCAACTCAATGAAGTAGAGTCTGACAGAATTTCACAATTTGCCGGAAATAATATATGTCTTTGGCTTAATAACAAAAGTTTGACTGAAGAGGGTCTTATTCTGTTGTCCGAAGCCCGTCCAGGCCTTTGTCCAGTTGAATACAGACAAATCATGACTAGAATTTGCTGCAATATGCGATGTAAATGTTCAATTCAACTGAATGAAGTTGATTTTATTGATTTAAGTGATCGATTACCCAAAAAAGAATCTTTTTATGACTGCAATAGGTCAGAATTTGGTGAATGTGAAGCAGATTGTAGACTGGAAGCCTCAAAATATTTACAAAATAATCCAATTTTGCTAAACAAAAACGAAAATTCAATAAATTTGTTTAAAAACAAAGTCATTGGAGATCAATTTTGTGAAAGAGCTAATAGAAAAATTGACTATCCTGGATCAATTTCTAGTTTACTAATTTCTACTATGCCTGGAGAACTAGCTCTTAATAAACATCTCAATCTAGGAAGCTTGTGCTGTGAACAAGAATGCAAATGCCAATTCACTGATTCGCAAGGAAATTTAGTTTATAGCCTAAATTTATCAAATAAAACAAATAAATACTTTGATTGTTCAAGAAAATTTATTGATTGCAAAAAAGAATGCTTGAATGAAGCCGATGAATTTTTTGGTAAAGAATCAAATTCTTTTGATAGTCAATCAGAGCTTTTTAACTTTTTTGAAAGTGAGTTGGCGGAAACTCAAGGACCAAATTTTTTGTGTCAAAAATTGAACAAAAATTCAAATAGACCAGGGACTGAGATTGTTCTACAAATTACTGCTGATTTTGAGGAAAAAATAAATTATGGAAAATTATGCTGTATACGTCCGTGCAAGTGTCAACTAATCGGTAAACATGCTGGAATTTTCATGAGCGAATTTGTTGAGCTAGATCACAATTCTAAGCTTATTCAAGATCTGAGTACATTTATGCCGTTTAGAAATTTATCATACGATTGTAGTAAAGAAAGCGCAAATTGTTTAAATGACTGCAAAATTGCCACTGGAAAATTTTTGAACACAACCAAATTACAAGATCCTAAAGAGCCTATTCAGTCATTGGATATATTTTTTGAATTCAAGGCAGCAACAAAATTGTGCAAAACTATAAATAAACAACTAAATTCGCCTGGTGTAGAGGTGTTTCTTCGTTATGATACACAATCTCATATTTATCAATCATTTGAGGACTTGTTTATCGGGAGAATATGCTGTAATGAATTTTTGTTTCCATCCAATAAGTGCAAATATCCCATTCTTCCAGACATTGATAACAACTGAATAAATAAAGAAATTCAAAATAAATTTTTAACGATTTAAAATAATTTATTTAAACTTTAATTAATTATCTATTAATTATTAACATACTATATATACAATTTTTTAATTTTAAAAAAGATAGGAAAAAAAATTTTTCGAATCGAAAGGATTTGTACACGAGGTTTGCACTATTCCTCCCTTTAAATTTAAAAGAAAAAATAAACCTTCAAATTGTTGTGAATTTGAAAATTCAAAGCTTTAATTAGGCGGTTTATTAATTAAAACAAAAACTCTGTCGACATCAGGGATCATTTTCTTGCCGAAGGCTTCTAGTGATTCATGATCTTCCGGTATAATAAAGATGTTACAGAAGGCGTGCTCTTGGAAAAACATTGGAAAAATCAAGCAATTTTTTAATTTTAAATCAAAAAACTACCAAATAATTTTTATCATTCAGCAGGACTCTCACAACAAAAGCTCGCTCAAAAGTAACCAAAAAAAAATTTCGCACATCTTAAAGGATAAAACGCACACATATAAATGCAGAAAGATTCACAAAGATTACACATTTTTGAGCAACAAATCGTCAAATTACACTCAATGAAGTCAAAAATGAAAAAAATTTGTTGGCTTGATTTCAAAAGTATAAATAAATTTTAAAAAATAATTTAATTTAGAACAAAAAAAAATTAACAGTAAAAATTCTTTAAAACTTTAAAAATAGCTTTAAATTGTTCAATTATGTAAATATCTAATAAGATTATTTGTTGATTTAGGCTCACTAATAATTATTAAATTACTGAAAACATTCAAATATTTATGATAATTTTTTTAAAATCTTTTAATATATAATGTATTTCCAACATTATATTCTCTAAAGAATATGCCAGAAAAATTTAGGTGAAAAGGCTAACTGACTGACTGACTTATTAATAAGTATATTCCAAGGATTCTAAATTTTTATTTAAAAATCAAAAATTCAAATAATAGAGATAATAAGATTAGTTTCTTGAGAGAATAGCACATGTTTTAAATTTTCAAAAAATTTAGGTGAATTTTTTTTTTCAAACAAAAATGTTTGCCAATTTAATTTCGCTATTTGCTTTATTATTTTTTGTAAATTGTGATGATATTGAAGTTAACCAATGTGGCTGTTCACTGGTTGCTCATAACCCTAATCAAAATCAAATAGCAACATTAATAAGTTTCAACAATTTAGTTCCAGTAAATAACATGACCAAAATTAAATATTTGAACAAGTGTGAATTAGACTGTAGAATACAAGTGTCGATTTTTTTCGACGAAAATAAATTGGAAAATATGCCTTCAAATTTTTATGACATCGATACCATTTCTAACGCTTCAAATAAAATATGCATGCTTCTAAGCTCAGATGCATATCAGCCAAACTTAAAAATATACTTAAAAATTCAAAACTTAAGCAATGATCACTTTTCAAAGTTAATCAATTTAGGCACTGTTTGCTGCAATAGACCTTGTTCTTGTGTATTAAAATCAAAATTTTCTGTAGTAAAAGATTTTGGCTCTGAGTTAATAGACCAAAAAAACAAGGCGTACCTGTGTAATGAAGAAATGGCTTTGTGTGAGCAGGAATGTCGAAATTTGGTTGCTAGCTATTACGCTCACAATCCAATTAAGGATCCATCAAAATACTTGGACAACATTTATGAGAATAGAACTGATCTAGGAGAGTCGGGGTGTGTTCGTGAAGCAAAACATGCTTACAAGCCTGGAATAGAATTTTTCATCTCAGTCCAAACAGCCACTGAAAGCCAAAAAAATATCTATTTGGGAAAAATTTGCTGCAATCGACCATGTGATTGCAAAATATACAAATCAGAGATGAACCATACCCAAGCACTCATAGACATTAATTCACTTTTGCCTAGTCGAGACTTGTACTACAACTGTGACAATGAGCAAGCAGAATGCTACAAAGATTGTCGTCAAGCAGCAGGAAAATATTTAGATAACGAGCAAATCAAGGATATTTCCAAGCCCGTGTCAAGTTTAGATCTCTTTTCAAATTTTTATTTAGCAGGAAAAATTTGTTCCTTATTGAAAAGGGATATTCAAGAGTCTGGTGTCGAGGTGTTTTTGAGATATTCAACTTCTGCTAATTTCAATAATAAAATAAAAGAAGACTTAAAAATTGGAAGACTTTGCTGTCAAAGTTATTTAAACACTTATCTGCCATTAAATAGATGCAATCAAATCGGCCAACCTGGTTAAAATTTTATTTAATTTTTTTTTTCAAAATAAATATTTAAGCAATAAAAACATCTGAAGAGCACAAAGTTGATGTAATGTTATTAATTTTTTTTTGTAATGTGAAAAAATTCTTCTCTAAATCTATCTTATATGTTTCTAAAGGCTTTGACGAGATTAAATCCAAAGCATCATTGTCCAAATATTTGCCCAAGCCTATCACAAAAACATGAACTCCCATTTCTTTAAGTTTGTCTGCTTCACTGATTATTTTGTCTGTTGATTCATTTGATTTGGCGTCTGAGAATAAGAGTAAAACTTTTGGAGTTGATGTTCCTTTATCAATTGAAAAAAGCCTGCTGCGAGAAAATTCAAGAGCACTTTTCAAAGAGCTACTGCGTCCAAAATAAGCCAGCGATTTTATTTGCTTTTTAAATAAAAATTTGTACTCATCATTTGGTATATAAAATTGAATCATTGATGGATCTTCTGAAAAATTAATAAGACCAGCATAAACTTCTTGTTTGTTTAGATACAATTTATCAAAAATCTTAGCCACAGAGTTTTTTACAAGTTCAAATTCAATGGGTTGAATAGATCCACTCGAATCTAAAATAATTACTATATCGAGCACAACTGGACATAATTGCTGCCCATTTATCAATGTTAATAATTGAAAAAGAAAAAAATATTTGAACATTCTTTTAGAATAAATTTAAAAATAAATATTTTGATAAAAAAATTTTAAAGGTATTTTGCTTTGTGAAAAAAGCATGTTTTTTTAATCGAAAGCTAAAATTATTACCTTCAGATATTTTTTGGTTTTAATACAAAAAAATGATTCTCAATTTAATTTTCGTTTTGTTCTCCGCTAAAGTTGGTCATACTTGTTCTGGCTTCCAGACTCGAACAACTTGTTCTTGCTCGTACCAATACAAATACGAAAATGAGACTCAATTAAGATCTTTGGCTTTTCCTATTGAGTCTTATGATGATTGCGGTATTGGTCTTGGGTGCGAGAAAAAATTAGACTGTGAAAAATACTGCCGCGAAGAGATAAATTTTTTACTCGGCAATGACAGATCAGAATTCAATCAAAATGCCCAAAACAAATTATGCTCAGTTATATTAAATAATAAAGTTCTGAACTCTAGTGGTCTAATACTTTATTCAAATTGGAATTATGGTAGCTGTGAGAATGATCATAGCATAATAGTTTCTGATTTGTGCTGCAATCGAAGATGTAATTGTGAGCTAGTTGGTCAACATGAAGCCAAAAAATTAACAACAATTTTAGACTACACTTCTAAGTTGGCTCCTAGAGAAAAAGGCTATTCTTGTACAAAAATAAATGAATTCGACGATTGTGAAGCGAATTGTCGATCAACAGTGGCTGATATTTTAAAAAACGATGAAATTGCTTCAACTGATAACATGATGGTACCCAATTATAGAATTTTAGAGGCGGAAAATTTTGCATCTGAATTAGTCTGCAAAGAATCAGGCATTGAATTAAAAAAACCAGGTGTGGAAACTTATGTCAGAATAAGCACGGATAAAGCAAGCTTTAATAGAGTTGGAAAATATCTACCAATAGGGCAGTTGTGTTGTAAAAGAAAATGTGAATGTGCTATATGGACTCAAAATGCTAGACTAGTTTCTAATGAATTTGAAAAAAGTGAACTTTTTCAAGATCTCAGTGATATAGTTGCCACACGGAGAAAATTTGTTTCATTTGATTGCCAAAATGAAGAACTAAGTTGCATGAATGATTGTCGTTTAGCATTAGCAGAATATTTTCAAAGTGATTTGCTTCTCGCAAATCAAACTAACTCGGGTTTACTAACATCAAATGTTGATTTTTTTGTTCAACAATCTTCTGGATCAAGAATTTGTGAAAAATTAAAGCGCGGAGTTCCAGTGCCCGGCCTAAATATATATTTAAGATATTCAACAAACTCGAAAATTTTTCCATATAGCGAAGAAATGCATGTAGGAAGACTTTGTTGCTTAGAATTCAATTCAAAAGCAGTCTATGTTCCATTTAATCGATGCTTCAATTTTCCAAGTCCATAATAAAAGAAAATATAAATAAATATATTTTTTCAAATTTAATAACACCTAGTATTGTCCGATAGTTTGGTAATTGGATTATTTTTTCGCATAAAATAAATTTTAATCCCAAGTAAAGTAAATTAGTTAGTAAGGCAGATAAGTTCAAGAAACTATTCATTATTTAAATGTGTGCTATCTTAAATTGTCTTTTTTGATGCATATTTTTATTACATTCTATAGAATCCTTAAATTTATCCAAAAACATAATCATTAAATTTTTTATTTTTAAACGGTTTTTAATGCGTGGCGGCCACTAGACCGCCAAAAGTTGATGTCGATCGTTTTGATAACTGCGAGGGAAAAATTATTTTTTATCTAAAAATAAATGATTTTTCATATACTCAATTCTTTTCTCTATCATATTTTCATATTTAAAATTTTTCAAAGATTGTTTTCAGACCCTGCCTTCAAAACGGCCAACATCAACTTTTCACGGTATCCTAATTATAATGAATCTAAAAAATCTTTTATTCAAAATATAATGGGCAAAGTGAATTTTTTACAAACAAAATATTCTCGTTTTTGGAAAAAATTAAAATTAACCATAATAAACTTAAATATTTGTAATAATTAGTAAAAGATACAACAAGCATGCTTGTGGAGAAGTCTTACAAAGAAAACTTCTATGGTAGCTAAATGCGCATGAAAACAGCTTTTTTTCTTTTTTTTTTAAATTTTTTATACATTCATAGTTTTTAATAAATTGTGGCCCTTCTTTTATATCTCACATGAGTTCAAGAAATTCTGTGAAATTGACTAATTTTTCTGTTTTCCTGATCTCAGCTCATCTTTACAAAATTTTGTGATATTCAGGCTTGATAGCTTATCATTTAACGCATCAAGTTAAGAAACAAGCAACTTTTCAAATCTCCTTTTTTGTGCATCTGTAATATCAGCTGGTATAAGTATATAGATAATTATACCTAATATACCTATACCATCTAAGCTAAGTACTATCTAAATTATAATTCTCATCGACAGCATCACTTAAACTCTATTCAAATCTTATTTCTTTAGAAATTTAATATTAACATTAATTTAATTTTTTTTACAATGATATTAATTCAAGCAAGAGGTTGAAAGGAAGGACTAAGATTCCAAACAGGCTGAGGTTCCACCTTAAATTATAAATAAATAAATAAAAATCACTTAAGCATTCTAAATCACTAATATTTCTAGCTTCGTTTTCATTTACTCTCAATATACTAACTTCTAGATTGTCTTCAAGTTTAACATCATAATTGATTGGGTAAAATTCTGAAATTTCTCTGAGAATTTTTTCAAATTTCAATTTCAAGGTTAATCAACAGGCTAGTGCCCTTATCGTAGTCGACTGATTAACAATTCATTTATTTAATTTTATAAAAATTTTTATAATTAAAAACATAATTTTATAAATATAAAATTAACTTTTATTTTGAAAACAAAAAAACATTGATAAATTCATATCAAATTTTTTAAATTTTTTTACAAAGTCCATAAAGATCAAATTGATATTATTATAAATTGATAACCTGAATGTTGAAAATTTAAGCATTGATCGTTTGATCACAAAGCTGTTTACCAATCTTGAGAAAAAAAATCCAAATGTTTTTTCTCCACTGTTAGTTTTAGCCATCGGTTCAATCAGGTTTGCATTATTCCTTAAATTGTAACTTAAATTTCTCGAGGCATTTTTGACAAGTCTATTTTTTAAATTCTCAGGTGAGTTATGATAGAATAAAATCTTTAAAGAGAATGATAGCATTCTGTCTAAAAATCTATGCTGAAATATACTCGAGTGCATGATTCCATTATCTTTCTATCTAATTGGTAAAAGCACCATTAACCGGATCAACAAAGCTAAATTTATGATTAACTGCCATAAACTTAAAGTTATCATTAGTGCACTAATGATAACTGTACCTTCTTCAACATGTTCAGACAAAATTTTTTAGCAAAATAGAACTTCCTGTCTTTTACTATCTCAATTAAAGCTTTACAATCGTTTCCTCTCTTCACTAGGCAAAACATCCAAGATCACAAAAACTTCTCAAAATCTCACAGATTTTTTAATACGAAAATCATTCAATTTTTTACAGATGAGTTGAGATCACGAAAACAGAAAAATTAGAAAAGTTCACATTATTTCGTGAACTGATGTTACATTCACGAAATTAATTTCAAGTTCCTGGTAGAGCGGTGTTGCCAAGAGTGAAATATGATTAACCAAATGCATTCAGAGGTCCAGCAGAAAATCTTCTCTTGCGGACTCCAATTCCTCGGGCCGGTCCGTTTTGGGATATTGAGCTGCATTCAAAGAGGCTTCATCCAGCTTACATTATTAATTCCGTTGAAATTTTCAATTTCTTATTTCAAATTTATCAATGTTTTAATTTTTTAAACTAAAAAGGATTTAGGTTAAAAAACAAAGTAGTTAAATAAGAAAAATTTTATTTAGTTTATTTTCAAGATAATTTTTTTTTTTCAACAAAGCTTAACACTAACCAGAAAAGGACACAAAAGAAAATTTTAAAAAAGCTGATTTTCTTTAGCTCAAAAACATCATGATAATTTCAATTAAAGACTCAAAAGCTAATTATATTTTCTAATAGAGCATAAAAGCATCTGATAAATTAGATAAAATAATTATTAAAACTAAACTTTTTAACCAGATAAACTACACAGAAGAACACAAAAGAGCATTTTTTCTCTTCCATGGATGTTCTTGGGTGTTTTATGCTGTTTTTTTTATTGTTAAATTTGATATGATGGTGATGATTATTTTAATTCGAGTTCAAGTTCTAGCTAAATTTTATCCAGGAGAAAAAATGAAATAATCTAAAAAAAATTTTTTAATTTTAAAAATTGAAACGAATCTAAATTTTTTATTTCTTGATTTTTAAAACTGATTGAGAAGACAAGCTTTCATCTCAAAGAATACAAAATCAAAATTTTAGCTTAATTTTGTTTTTGATAAACGAATTAGAAAGAATATGAAAGATGTAAAAATTTTTAACCAACAGAAAACTCTTTTGATTCTCAATCTAATTTTTATTCATAATCTTTTTGAAATTATTTAGGTTTTACTTATCTAAGTAATTTTTAAAATTTTTAATCTTGGACGTGAAATTTTTGTAAAATAAATGTGTTTGTTGCACTAAAAATGTTTAAATCTAAAAAAAATTGGATAATAAAAAATAATAAAATTTTTATTTTGAATAAAAAGCAAATTTAATATGATTTGGTTTATTATAAGCTATTTTTTGCTATTTAATACAACTATAAGTCAAGTTACTGACTTTTTCGAAGGAGTGGGAGTAAATAGTCCACTTTGGGAAATTGTCAGATTCCAACCTCAAAACAAATCGTTTTTATCAATTCCTGAGCTTATTTACAATAATACAGAATTCGAATATTTGAATATGTCCGGAAGTTCTTTGCCTTCAAAATGTTCGAATCTTTTCCTTGATTCTACAAAAACATATCATGTCGTCAAACCAAAAACACCAAGCAATTCTTTAATTAATTTGGCAGATATCAAAATGCCATTTTCTTCTATTAAATCTTCATTCAACTATTTTCTAAACAAAAATTTTTGCATTGCTTTCAATAAGAAGAACTATGCAATAGGATTTGATACAATAGCGTCTATTCCTTGCATGATTGATAATTGCTTTGTTCATCTGTCAGGAATATCTTTGTCAACAGAGAATGCTTTAATTGTCGATAGTTTAAATCCCGTAACTGTATATGACTCGATGCGTTATCAAACGGTAAGCCCATCTCCTCAATTTAATATGAAATTTCGTCTTGGCATGCCTTTATCAGCCAGTAACTTGATTTATTACCCTTCAGGCAATAACGAGGGATTTCATTTTCGAATGATGGTCGATTTGGTTTTAGCATCAAAAATAGATTCATTATACTTTTTAAGCTTTAGAACTCAACGAGTAAGAAGTGATCTTTTCTATAAAGGATTCAATTTGTTCACATTTGATAATTTGATCAGTATGAATGGAATGGTGCAAGACTCATTAACAGATGCTATGAATACATGTCATCCAAGTGGTGTTTTTTCAATCATAGATTTAGATGGAAAACCAACTAAGATATTTGGATCAAAATTTTTAGCCGGATTTATCGGACCTAATCTTTTTGAAGCAAAAGCCAAAGTGGAAGTTGCTTTTTTCATGAACATGAGATCTTTCCAAAACAATGGTCTGTTCTTAAGAACTTCACTAAGACTAAATCTATTAACAATAATCAAAGTCTCTGTTGATCTAGAAATTCAAAAAGTAAATTTAGTCGAAATGCAGCGACGAGTCAAATCTTTGAGAGAAGATAGCTATTGTCCTGATGCATCTTTGAGTAAAGGTACTAAATACCTTTTGGACAAATTTACTAGATCTCAGAATAGAGAAAATTTCCTTATAGATCCTAGCCTTGAAAATTGGAACAGATTTTTTTCAGTTCCAAATGGATACTTTTTTTTCTTTTATTTAAGATCAAAAGCCTCAATTTTTATTCCCTTAATGAACTTGTTTCAACTAAGTGGAGAATTAAATGGTCAATTTGTTACACCTAGCCCTCTCAAAAATGGAGACTTGTATCATGGCACTTTTGAAATAAATGCAGATTTGTTTGGATTCATCAATGTTGGTGTTGAATGGAAAATTGATGATCGATCAACTGATTGGAAGTGTTTTGGAAAATTTTCAAAAAAAGTCGCTGGTGTAGACTTTTCTTTATTTCAGGTTAATATTCATTTGGCAGGTTCTTCCGATTGGTTATATGAAGGAAATTACGGCAGCATTTTAAAAAGTGCTAAAAAATTCAAAAGAATTTCTATTGAACCTAGTCTCGATTTTATTATAGATATTGCTGAAAAAATTAAAGAAACTATTAAAGAAGTGAGTCAACAGTGTCAAGCAATGTGGAATGCAATTAAGAATACTGTCAAGGAAACTCGTGAGGAGATAAAAAAAGTTACAAGTTGTGTTTTAATCCTCCGTGTTTTATTTCCAATCTTTTGTCAACTGTGGGGTCGATATTTTCCTCTTCCGGAGCTATTTTTAATAGTATATTTGGTCGAAAGAAAAAAGTTATTACCTTTCATGGCTATAATGAATTCAAATGCACTGTTTACAAGGTAACAATTAAAAAATGTACTTGGAGATTTTGTTCCACAGTTGGCGTTGAGTATAATCATGATAAAAAATGCATGGACCAAGTAAAGGTTCAATTACTTGAAGCAAAGCACAAGGAAGAATTGGCTAATTGGAAAGAAAATGTTGTGATTATTAACATGAATTCAAATCAGGGAATTCAATATGTAATTAATCAAACTGTACATAATGTGACATGGTTTGATGAAAATGACATTTACATCGATGAAATAGTTTATGATTTTAAAGTAAATAGAGAAGATATTGAGAGCAAAATTTATTATACAGATAGAAATAACTTTGATCCGAATAATACCACTTTTTTTGATGAATTTGATCAAGATATCCATAACATTTTTGAGCCATTTGACGATTCTGATAATGATATTGACCTAAGCCAAGTGTATCAAAATGACCAAGAGCTTAATTATACAACTGTAGTAACTATAAACACGTCTAGGTTGTCTAACCTTTTTCAAAACAAAGACAGTATAAAAGTTAAAGTAAGTCTGAAAGCTAATTTTGACTTTAATAGTGAGGATCTGCTTCTGAAAACAACTGAACTTTTAGTCAAACAATTGTCTGATAAGGATAGCGACTTGATTAAAGCTGTATTTGGTGATAATGTGGTTATTACTACCGATTTATTCGATGCTTATGGAATGAATCCGCCAATTATAAGTTTGAGAAACCCAAAAAATCCTAAAATTTATTGTGATGATCCAGAAATCGATATGTATTACGGCAATGATGACAATAAAGTAATTGAAGGACTGCGAAAGCATCTTACACCAGTTTTCTTTGAGCAAATTTACACTAGATGCAAATCAAATATTGAGAGTCATGATATCGCTGATTGTTTTGAACACGAGACAATTTGTGGTGCAACAAATTGCCGTTTTACCAGATACATTTTTGATGGATGTGGTCAAAAATCTAATGAAGTATTTGAAGACATGGTCATTTTGCCAAGAAAACCATATTTTGTTACATTTCCTGACAATATGCCCTTGTCATGTGATGAAACAAAAAATATCACTGATAATATAGTTAGATTTGATATACCAGAAATAAATTCTGGATGCAGAAATGTTGAAACAGACATGTACTATGATGATATATTAGTTAATGAAAATCAATGCTCGGAATATGTGTACCGAAATTGGAGGGTTGAAATGATAGGTTGCGAAAAGTCATTGTTTACAACAAGAAATCAAAAGTTGTACATTGAAGATAAAAAAGCTCCGGAATTTTTAAATTTTCCGTCTGATAAACAAATAGATTTTTTTGATCCATACGGAACTGAACATACTGGAACTCCAAAAGTCTATGATTCTTGTGGTCATGGTCCATCAAAATTGACATATGAAGACAATGTTCAAATTGTGAATATCAGTGAGCGTTTAGTCTTCAGAACATGGTTGTCAGAGGATTATTGCGGCAATAAAGTGCAAAAAGTTCAAAAATTAACAATTAAAAATACTTTTAAAAATGATCTTGATTCAAATTATAAGCGTTTTTTACTTTTTTCATTTAATAAAACAGAAATTTTAAATTCTTTCATTAGTGGATCAATTGGTTCAAGACAAACCATTAGTCTCATTAATTCAACAATTGGTAATGATTTAGATGTTGAATCTAAGTGTATTTTTGAACAAAAATGGAGTATTTTGAGCGGCAATAGAATATCTATTGAAGATTCAATTGTCCATGGTTCAATAAAGTCGTTGAGTGACTTTGATTTTGATTTGGCTCATTCCAAAGCTAAAGAGCTCTCAATTTATTTGAATCAATCTGTAAAATCTATTAATGTTGGCTTCGAAGAAATTAATTGTGTGGAATATGATAAAAATTTTTCAGAAGAATTTCCAATAGATAACTACAAGAATTCTAATTGTTCAGGAAAGAAATATAAACATTTTTCGACGAATACTATAGACGAAACAAATTTTAATTCAGATTCTTTACAAAGAATAAAGCTAAACGGGAATGAATTAATATATAACATATTCTACTTTAAAAATCCAAGCTTATTTGAAAACAAAGAGATTCAAATAAATGTTCCGGATACTTCAGTGGTAATCATTAATTTCGATAATTCAAAAACAATTAATTTAAACTTGCATAAAATTAAATTTAACATGAGCACATCTATTAAGCCTAACAAAGTTATATACAATTTCCTAAATGAAGGTGATATATTTTTTGATAATTCTATAGGATGGAATAGCATAGATGGAACTATTCTTGCACCAAATTCCAATTTTATTAAAATTTTCGATAGCAATACTAGTTTTAACTCGACAAATTTTATTAATGGACAAGTATTTGCAAAAAATATTATTATTAATGGAGTTTCTCAGTCATGTACACTTTTTGAGGCGCTTTTTAACAGAATAATTATTTAATTTCAGAAAAAAATTTTTTTTTAAAAGGTTTTTCTTCAAATTAAAATAAACTAAATTTTTAGAATTAAATTGAGCTTACTGAATTACAATTCGAATTATTTCATAAATATTATATAAAAATTTCGCTATTTTGTATGATTCCTCCAGGAATGATTTCAATTAAATAAATAGAAAAATTTTTTTAAGTAAGCTAAAATTTAATAAAGCATTTTCTTGATGTGAAAGTGCATGGTAATAGGAGAAGTCCCAGTCATTTAAAATTTGATGTTGCATCAATGAAAAAAAAAAGTAATCGAAAAAAATTTCACCGGTTTAAAAAAACTGAAAAAATTTTTTATTTTAACGCAAAAAATAAAAATTTTTGAAGTTTGCTCTTAGAATAAAGACAAAACTTCGAAAAAAATTTAATTTAAATTTTTTTTAATTTCGAATATCTATAATATCTACAATTTTTTAAGTTTATTTCAGAATAAATTTCTTAAAATTATAAAAAGTAATAAAAAAAATTTATTCTAAAGAAAATAAAAAAATTTTATAACAGGCTTCTATGCTATTAGTTCCATATAGAATAAAGCCAAATTTTGACATAGTTCTAAGAGTAGTGAGTAATGATATCAATAAATTGTGCTGTGATTGCGTTTGGGTTTCAACTAATTATTTTAATTATTTAAATATTTTCTGTCCCAAGCTAATACTTTTTCAAAATAAAATGTGATCATTTTATCAAGTAATTATCTTAACCAACTTGTAAATATAATTATGCGTATTTAACTTATCTCTGTGATATAAAAATAATAAAATAAAATTCATATAAAAAATATCATGTTTTTAATCTATTCAATAATAATAATAGTAATTCCATCGAAATCCCATCAATTTTTAGAAACTACTTGTCCATTTTATTTTCCTCAATGCAAATGTTTTAATTCTGATGATTTGATATGTGATAGTTTTGAAAACTTTAAAGAACTGAGTTTCGCTTATAATCGAATGGTTAAGTTCTTAAGTTTTATTCCAAAGAAATCACTAAAAATTGACAAAAATCTAAATTTAAGTGAATTATCATTTCACAATGAACTAACACTAAGTCTTCGTAATATTGAAGGCTTTGAATTTTTCTACAATTTTAAAAACCATATCGACAAGTTGACTAGTTCAACTCTTCAAGTTCAAAATTCAAGTATTCAATTTTATTTTAATGACAATGAATTACTTAATTTTAGATGCAGTCGTTTTTCAATTGAGCCAAAACATTTCCCTATATTTTCATCATTCAAAAATATTCTCTTAGATAATGTTAAATTTTTGGACAAAATTTGTATTTTTATATTCCAAAACTCAAACATATCCAGATTGATAATAAAAAACATTACTTATGAAAATAAAATCGAGTTTTTTTCAACATCTAATTCAAGTATTAATTCACTTAATTCAACTATTTATAGATTTGAAATTGATTCAAGTATAATAAAAACACTGGGACAAAATTTTTTGCCATACCAAATTTTCGCTAGTTTAAAAGAATTAGTGTTTACTAATAGTGAAATTAATTCAATTGATGATCATTTGTTCAAAAATACACCAAATCTTCGCATTTTGATATTTTCTTTGAATAATTTTGAATATTTTATAAGACAAAGAGAAAATTCATGGATGCAAGGCTTAAATCAGAATTCAAATGATGAACTTTTAATTGGCTTTATTGATACAAAACAAAAATTTAAATTTTCTGATCAAGATTTCTGTTCTTTCTATCGATTTCCACACGAAAAAAACGTCTATGCTTATATAAAAACATCAGCATCTCTTGAATGTTCATGCACTTTGGTTTGGTTACTTAAAAATTACCGTCAATCAAATCAATCAAGTCTAATCTTGTCAAGTGAATCTGTTTTTGACTGTTTGAAAAGTCCAGAATTTAATCAAAAGCTTCAAGAATGCAATTTTGATAAACGAATTAAAGAATGTGCGAATAATCCTGACAAATACCTAGCCACACAACTTATTTTATCTTTTTTAATAATAATTTTGTTTGCTTTTTTTTGTTTTCTTGTCTTTAAATCAAAATTGGTAAAAAAAGTTTATTCAAGGTTTATGACTGAAAAAGAATATTATCATACCATACATTTATCCCAAACAATTACGGTATTTTATGATAACAACAAAATCCTACGAAACTTTGATAAACTAGCTGAAACACTTGATTTTTGGTTTAAAAAAGGAATTATCAGTCAAACGAAAAATCTAGAATGGTCACTTCCAATTAAATCATGTGAAAAATTTGCTTTTATAGATTTCAGAGATTTAAACAGTATGTGTGTTAAATCTGATTTATTTAATATAGACGAATTAACAAAGCGACTGCTAAATTCAAGACACTATTCCAAAATTCAAATAAAAGATTTTGATTTGAAAATAAAATTAGATGAAAACTCCAAGTATTATACTTCATTTAATTGTCATCTGGGCCAATTTAAATTCAACTATGTTCCGAGTGGTTTGGCTACTTTTTATCATGCAATCAAAGATTATTTAAAATGCATTTTAGGAAAACACCTAAATCAAAGTTGTTTTATTTTTTTTGACTCGTTAATTATTTATTCAAAATGCGAAAAAGAACATAACAAATTATTGGCAGATATAATTGGTAGACTAGAAAAATCTAATTTACAAATATGTAGAGTTGAAAGTTTTTTCAATAAAACAGAAATCAGATTTAATAAAAATTTAATCCGATATCAAAAATGCACTTATAATTTTAAGACAATTGATTTTATAAAAAGCATTAATTTACCGAAAGATAAGGTTGAATTAAAAAAATTTTTATCATTTTTTTCACTATTTAAATCAAAAATTCAACAATACGATCTATTTTTGGAAAATTATCACAATGTTTTAGAGCAGCACGGTAATTTTTCCCTAAATAAAATTCAAAAAGATCATCTTTATGGTATCAAAAATCAAGTTATAAATCTGATAGCAATAAATTTGAACAATTTAACTGAACTTGAAGTACATATTCACTTAAGAAAAAATAAATCACAATATTTATTAATTATGTTTGGAAAAATTGACAAAAATGATCTAAATGTAATTCCAGTTTTTATAAGAAAAGAACATATCAAAACAGATGGCAAATTGAATGAAGAAGATTTAATTTTTAAATTAATTTCTAAAGTTTTTAAAAAAATTAGATGTCTTGTTTTGAATAAAAAATTCAAATTACTTTGCCAGAACTATAACAGGTACAGACATGCATTTTGTGCTGATAATTCACAATATTTGGATTTGATTTCTAAAACTCAGCAAAATAATTTAGAGATAAAAAATCTTGACGCTTCAAAAGACTATGAAGAATTCTTAGAATTTATTTGAATTTTCGTCCAAATTTAATATTACTTATAATTATAATTTTTTTTTCAAAATAAATTTTAAATAAAAAACTCAATCAGCTTAATTTAAATTATTTCCTTTTATGTCTTAAATTTTGTAGCTATCAAAAGTTAATTGTAAAATCTTATTACAAAAAACTTTATAAAAAAATAATCAGCTTTTGCTCAATATATCTTTTCTAATATTCAAAAAAATAAATCTGAAAAATGGATTAGATAAAATTTTAATTTTAAACATTTTAAAAGATAAAAACTTTTACATGTGATTACCATTTCAAATAGTCCAGGTTCTCTCTTAAACTTTTTTTTTTTAATTTTGCATTAAAAACCAAAAAAATAAAAAAATTATCAGCTATAAAATTAAAACTTAAATAATGCGTAAATTCTAAATGTTCATATCAATCTTCTAGATATGTGCAATAATTTAAAAAATAAACTAAAAAAAATTTAGTGAACGTTGACTTAAAATAAAAAAAAAATTAAAAATTTAATTATTTTATTCTATTTCACCAAGTATGAAATTTTATTTTATTTTAATTGCTCTTACAACATTTGTTCTAATACCAGTGGCTTCGCCAGCATAGCGTTTATCTTGAGTTCTTACTTTGGGCACGATAGATTTATGTTTAATCATTGCCTTGCGAGATTTTACACGATTACGTACACGTGGATTTCTGTACATTTTATCTCGTTTTGGAGTAAGGCCTTTGTTTTTCAATATTTCATAATTAATTGCTCGTTTATCTACATTCTGATCTAGAGTGTCGGTCATATCATCCTGTTTCATTGTCATTTCATTATCGGACTCAGAATCTGCACTTTCATCATAAACAATCTTATTTCTATCTTGTCTGACCATGCTTTGACTAAATTTGACAGATTTTTTCGCCCTTTTCCCCAAAATCTCTTGCTTATCTTTTCTGAAACTTAATTGCCGTCCGCTCTCAATTGATTCTATTAAAAATTTTACTTCATCGTTCAAATTCTCATCTATAGGATTTATTTGTTTACACAAATTTCTAAACTGAAGAATATTTTTTACAATTGGATGATTATCAATAGGCAAACGCTGAGATTTTAAAGCAAAATAGAAACTCAAATGAGATGCATACATCAAGTACAATTTTGTTTTATTGGCTATAAATTCAGCAGCGATTGAGTTTGGTATGCGTCCATTTTTAATTTGTCTGTAAATAGGAAGCAATGTTTTGTGTAATTCGTTCATTTTTTCTTTAAAATCTCGAACTAACTCAAGCAACTCGGGCGATTCTTGTCGCAAAAAGTCTAATTTTTCTTTTGGTGACATTTTTTCCAAATTTTTAGAAATAGTTTCTAGATTTTTTTCTAATTCATCATCTGATTCGCCACCCAAAGCTTTTTGAGCAATTTTTTTGGCTTCTAATTCATCACTCGTTTTCAAAGCTTTATCCTGAATCTTGAACGCATCTAGACCAAAATCATTAGAGTCCAATTGATTCATAATTTTGCTTTGTAGCATTCTTGCTTCTTCTTCCTCAAGTTCAGCGTCTTCATCGTTCTCAAGCCTGTTACCAGAATAGTAGGCCGATTTTTTGCTACCCCAAGCGCTCGAAATCAACTCGTCATCCTCATTTAAATCATCTTTGTCATCCTCATCATCTTCATCATCAATGTCATAGTTGTTTTCATCATACTTATCATCGTCTGAATCATCATCGTCATCGAATGCCAACACTTCATTTTCATCTGATGAATAATTGAACGATTTTTTAGATTTTTTGTCCATTTTATCAATTAAAATCTTTTTTTTTCTTTAATATTATTTAAATTAAAACCTAAATAAATTATATTACTTTGTCTTTTTTTGAGTTAAAATCTTCGATTTCATCTCCTGCGAAAGGATTACTTGGATCAAAATCATCATTGTAGTGGTCATTATCCGAATCAGAATTTACCGATTGAAATTTTTCTTTTTTAATTCGATTTTGTTTTTTATTCGATTTTACCATTCTAAATTTAGACATTCAGGAAAAATTAAAATTTTTATAAATTAGAAATTAAATTGGACTTTTACACCCAGCTATATTAAATAGAAAAAAATATTTTATTTATAATTATTAATTAAATTTTTGGCTATCAAATCAATAACTTGATAGTCTGTAATTGAATTAGATAATGATCTGAGTAAAAATTCATTTGATTCTGTAGAAATATTTTCCGAGCATTCTGTGGCATACAAGGACATGAATTCATTGAAAGAAATCTGTTTTACAAAATAATTAAAATCTTTGTTTGACTCTACCAATGTTATAAAATTTTTTGGTTCTTCTTCTTCCAGATTTTTTTCACTTTTTATGGCCTCTATGCAGTTTTCTATTAATTCAATGTTTTCATTTTGAGACGAATAGTTCTCCAATTTGTTAATCCATGATTCTATATCTATGAAATTAGATTCCATCAAACCTTGAATTATCGTTTTACTGAGAATTTCTTTTAATCGTGAAAAATCGTCGACTTGCTTCATCTCAACCCAAGTATTAATTGATATAGAGTCTGTTAAACTCTCTACATAGTGCCACCAATGATGAGGTACAAACAAAATATCACCAGGCTCCAAATCAACAATATATGGAGAAACCTTACTAAAAAGAGGATATTTTTTCAAGTCCGGATATCTAATGTTGATTTGACTGTAAACAGTTGACTCCTCGAATGGTATTCTACTTGGGTACATGAATTTTGAGTCGCTTGGACTAAACATTATCCATCTTTTGCTAACAAAAAATAAAAAATTTTTACAAAAAAGTTAAATAAAAATTTTTAAAATTTTTACTTAAAAAATTTTCGAAAAAAACAAAAGCAATTTTTATGGCTCTCATTTTTCAACAGAAATAGGAGTGAGGTTTAAAGTCAAATAAAAATCTGGGAAATCATGTAAACGACTTTCATTTCAGGTAAATTCATACAAAAATTTTTAAATCTGGTAAATACATATAATACTAGGGTAGAGTAAAACAAAAAAAATTTGTTTTTTTTTTAAATTTATTGATTATTAATTATATTACGGATAAAAAAGTGATAGAGAATTAATCATAAACGAATACAAAAAAAACTTTAATCTTTTTTTAAACTTAGCTAAGCTATATCTCCCTATTTTCTTCTTAAAGAAATGTTTTCCTTTCGAATTGTTTTATCTGTTTTACAAAATCAAAAAAGCTATTTTACTTGTAGAAAGATTGTTGAAAATTTATCAACCAATTTTTTTTTAATACTACCTTAAAAACAATAAAACTAAAAAACAAGTTGACCAGTCACTATTACTTATTTTTCTTACCCTAACTTTAAAATCAACAATTAAAACACTAAAACACTTGAAATTTTGCATTTTTCAAATAATTAAAAAAATATTTTTATAAATAAAATATTTTAATTAAAATTTATTAAAAATAAATTTTCAAGTTTTCGCCAAATTAGCGCAAAATTTTGAATAATATGGTAAATTTTTGGTAAAAGATATAATTTCTAAAAATAAGCACTGAGAATTATTCCCAAAAGAAATTTCTTTTTTTTAAATTTTGTAAAAATATTTTCAGTTAAGTAGCAGTTTATTAGTTTTCAACATTTTAAAAACTTGTACACTTTAACTTGTTCATTTCAAGCAAAATTTATCATCTTTAATTAAATCCATTCGTTATACTTATATTTTAGCAAACCTTTACTGATAATTTAACTTTATTAAGTCACACATTTTTTGGTAATTTTTAACAAAATATGTGATAACATTTATATAATATCTTAATGATTTAAATTTAATTTAAAGTTATGAATTAAAATTTTGGATAAAACATTTACCTTCCAAAAATTTGAGCTACCAAATTGTATCCATATGTATCAAAATGACAGGGGGTATTGGCTTGTTTAGACCCAATCCATAGTGTTGAATCAGAAGCATTTCGTTTATCAAAACCAAAACCAGACCAGTCAATGCACTTAAAAAGATTTTCAGTAAAAAATAAAAATAAAAATAAAAACAAATTTACATTAGAAATTGATGGATATTTGCTGCATAATTCTACCATATATTTATAATCTGCGTAAGCCCAGACTTCGCTTGAATCGAATTGGTCAAAAGGTGTTGAAGTTCGGGGTCTTTTTTGATGATTTGAAAAATTTATCCAATGCACAAACTCAGATAAAGTCGCTTCAACATAATCACATTCATTTTCAAATTGAACCTTACTAGTTTTTTGTTTTTTTCCAATTCTAAAGTCAAATTTTTCATTTTTAAACACTTGACAAATATTTTCTAAATTCCAATTTTTTGCTGATCCCTTCAAAATATTGGACTTAAAGACACATGGTCTATCTAATTTATTTATAAAACTCTTCAAATCAAGCACTAAAGATTTTTCAATTTAGAAATTAAATAAATCATTAATTAAAGTCTTTTATAACTTTTAAAAATATATAAAAAAATACATTTATAAATTTAATCATGACATTTTTTTTTTCAAAAATTCTATTAAAAATTATGTTTATGTTTTTAAGCCTGTTTCTTACCACGACCAGTGTTAATCACTGGCGGAACAGTGTGGTAATAAAAATAAAGCTCAAGAATGGCAATTGATTCCTCTAATTGTGATTCAGCAAGTTCAATTCGATTCACATGATCATTAAACGAATTAAGCATTTTTAATTCATCTTCACTTATCATGGTTTTTACTTCATCAATCTCGGCTTGTTCGGCTCCTTGAGATTTAAGAGACTCTATTATGCAGTCCATTTTTTTGTTTTTTTCGATTAATCTCTTATTTTCTGATGTCAGAAAATCGCGTTTAATTAGCAAATTCGCCATTGATTTGTAAGCATTATCCAGTAATTTTTTACATATAAGATATACGTCTATATAAAAAAGATAGTATGTTCTAGAAGGAGCATGGTCAACAGTTTTAGACAGCTCAGTTATGCCTAACATTCCGTCATTGAACATACCATATAATAAAGATTTACATTCTTTTGCTGGGATCATTGAAAATTCTTCGATTTGTTTTTGCTCGAGTTGAACTTTGTCCATTATTACTTTAAAAATTCTTAAACTTTTTGAACCATAGCGTTCTCGTATTACTGATTCTATGTGAGAAACACAAAGATTTTGAAGAACTTTTTTAAAATCTAAATTTTTTATTAAATAAATTAAATTTTATTTTTTTAAGAAATAAATTTACCAATTGCATATGCACCTCCACCAAAATCTCCAATTTTTTCTAGTACTTTAAACTTAAAAGCATATAGTAGTTGATTTAAAAAAAAAAACATAATTTTTTTTCTTTACTGAATCCTGTTGAATGACTGTTAGATATTTTTCTACTGTAATTGAGTCCATTTTATGCTCCAAACGCATAAATTTTTGAATCTAAAAAACATTATTAAAAATAAAGATGAGTTTTATTTAAATTTAAATTTTCTTGTAGCATCAATTCAATTAAATTGAGACATGGGAAATATTTTATCTAAATACAGCAATCTTAAGTACAAAAGAATCTTGGAATAAAATTTTTAAAAAATTATCTATTTTTTTTTCTTAAATTTTTGAATAATTATTTATTAATAAAATGAATAAAGAAACATAACAGAACAGAAAAATTGAGTATGATATTTTTTTTATTGAGATTTGTAAAATTTTTGTCTTTTTTCAATCTACTGCAATTAAATAGGATTCGCTTTTATAATTATTAAAGAGTAAGAAAATTTATTGTTAAAAGATTTAGCTCTAAGTTTATAAAGGTATTATTTTAATAATTTTTTAATACCGCTATTTTAAAAGAAATTAAAATTCTATTAAATACTTAAAAAATTTCCAAAAATGTCAAAAAGCGAAACTATTCTCCTAAATAACTCTGACAAGACAATATAGAAGTTGTTGTTACTAGAGGGAAATGAAAAATTTATTAAACGTTATGTTACTTTGAAGCCATGGATATACCAATTGTTGCTAATTGAAATAAAAGTAGCCCCTTAAAAGTCCCTTTCATTACTTATGCGACAACCAAATGAAACAACGCAATGCACAGGCTCAAATCTGGATCTTTTTCTGCAAATGCGAAACAAAAATGGACAATGGTACCCAAAATGTAGAAAATAAATTGTGCTCAACTTGCAATATGCCAATGGCTAAAAATATATATTTTTTTGTTCTAGATTCAACTCAGGAAATAATAAATTTTTTTAAATTTTATAAAATTAGACTTAACTTTAATAAATGAGGAAAATTATGGGCCTTATTTTAACCATTTATAAAAATTTTAAAATAAATTTCTCTTAAACCTAATATCAAACTTTAAATAATAATAAAGTTATAAAAAAGCTATTCTTAGAATGCTTAGATTTAATGTCACTGAGAAAATAAAGTAATTTAATTGATTTTCATTTAATGTTAGAAAAATTTTTATTTTCAAAAATCGAAATGTCTCTTTAAAACTTTTTTTCTTTTTTTTTTTTAAATCAAACTCGATTAAACAAATTATTTAAAAATTAAATGATAAATTTCATTTAAAAGATATATGAATTCTATGGGAAAAAATATTCATATTTCAAAATAAACTAATAAATTACTTACATCAATTGAAGTAACTGTTTTAGATATGTAACTCGATTGATTTGCCTTGTCACTTTCAATTTTTGTATTTGATAATTTCAATAAAATAGAAATCATGTTTGCTGCATTCTAATTAAAATACTTATTTGAAAAAAAATTTTAAATTTGAACTTGAGGAATTACATTATCAATTCTGTTCTTAACAGCTTCAACAATCAATTGATCACGATATGATTGAAGGAATCTTTTTTTGTTAAGATTCCAATAAACATTCTTATCACCATAATCCTATAAATTTTAATAAATTAAAAAAATAATTTAAACCATTGAAACAAATTTACGTACATAAACAAACCTCGTTTATTTGAAGCATAGAGTCGTAGTCGTTTAATTCAAGAAGTTTTTTAATAGACAGACCATTAAATTTAAGTTCTGGTATTTCTGCTTCTTCTATTTCTGAATTAAAAATAGGAATTATACTCTCTTCTGACTTTTCTAACTTAGCTGCTTTTAATACAAAGCCATATTCAACTAGTTTGACAAAAGTTTGTTTAATTTGACTCAAAGATGAATCAATCTGGGCTTCATCTGTTATATTATTAATTTTTATATGAGAGTCAAGAACTTTAAGGATAATTAAACTCATTTCAAGCGAACCATTTAGATAAAATTGCCCTATTAAACTGGCAGCAAAGTTTCCATATTCAATTTCAATTTTGCTTATACTCCGAGATATTTTAAGTAAATCGAGTGCATCTTGAGTGCGAAATCTGTATTCAAGTATATTCTTCGAGTTAAGCGAGTATTCGATTATGTTGTGAACCACCAAAATTGTTAGGGCTTGAGATATTAACTTTCGGTCCAAATCCAAATCCGATGCGATTAATTGTATAGGATAGGACTTTTTTTGAATTAAGTGATTGCATATCAGCCGTGGTACTTCACCAAAATTTTCTTTCACAACCAACAAGGCTAAGTAATTTTCAGTTGTAGTCATTTTTAAAAGCTCAAGTTTCGAATAAAGTTTTTTTTTTATACATGTGCGAGTTTATGAATGGTTTATTATTATTATTTCAAAAGGTGATATGCAAACATAAATTTTTCTCATTTGAATATTTTATTTAAAAATTAACTTGTCTTTTTGTATTATTTTTGGTAGAAATAAATTTAATCAAATAAAATTAGTTATTGAATGAATATAAATGGTACAATTAATGACATACACCGTGGATTGATGGATTTAAGTAGTATGTCTGTGAATTACTCTATATAGATATGAAATGATTAAGTGAAACTGATAAAATAAAAAAATAAAAATATTTCAATTTTCTGTTTCAAATGCAATAAAAAAATCTAAATAATTTAATATATAAGAAGTTAAATTTTTTATGTTTTTAACAAACAAGTTAAATATCTTAATATTGAAATCAAAAGTTGAGATTTATTCATAGTTTTTTAGGAGTCCCAAAAAAAAGTCAGGACTTCAAAATATTTTTCAAAAGTCCAATACTTGCTTCGCTTCAATAATAACCATCTGGGACGGCAAAAATATAATTTTTTCTCAACAATAACGGACGGACCCAGTAAATTTAAAAACCGAAAAAAGAATGACAAATATTCGAAAAAAACCAGCGTAAAAAAACGCCGAAGATGGACATATTTTCTGATAATTTTTCGAAAATTAAAAGCGAATAATTTTTGAATATTTCTT
>VANL01000121.1:0-63572 GCA_006352455.1 Brachionus sp. 'Tiscar'
TGTCAGATAAGAATTGATCCATGTCAAAATCCGAATCAGTGTTTGAATGGAGGCACATGTGTATCAACCACTCCGGGTCTTTTCTATTGCACATGTCCACCAAGATTTACTGGAAACAACTGTGAATCCCAAATAAGAGTTTGTGCTTCAAATCCATGCGTTAACGGCATTTGTAATGAGCAAATAGTCAATCAAAATGTCATTTTTAGTTGCTCTTGTCCTGCTGGATATACTGGAAATAGATGTGAAGTTCAAATTGACGTCTGCTTATCTAATCCATGTCAAAATGGAGCTTGTATTCAAACATCACCAAATTTATGGCAATGTCAATGTAGACCTGGTTTCAATGGTCTCAATTGTAACAATGACATAAACGAATGCTTGTCGAATCCATGTTTAAATGGAAGATGCACAACACCATTTCCCAATATGTACCTGTATGAATATTTTAATTATTTAGAGAAAAATTTTTTCCATCTATTTATTTAATTTAAATTTTAGCTGTGTATGCAATGAAGGCTTTTACGGCTCTAATTGTGAGAATAGATTCGACTCTTGTTCGAGTAATCCTTGTGGTCAAGGCACTTGTTTATCGATAAGTCCATTACACTATGTCTGTAAGTATAATTAACAATTAATTGTTTTATTTGATATTTAGCATTTTTAAAACAAAAGCTTAAGCTTTAAAATAAATAAATAAATTTCAAGAACATTCTTGTGAATAAATTTTTAAAAAAGGTAATTGTCCACCTGGTCTAACTGGTGTAAGTTGTCAGACAATAATTAATCTTTGTGCCTCAAATCCATGCATGAATGGAGGAATATGCAGTCAACAAGGTACAAGTGGTTA
Organism: Brachionus sp. 'Tiscar'; assembly: GCA_006352455.1. Classification (NCBI taxonomy): domain Eukaryota; kingdom Metazoa; phylum Rotifera; class Eurotatoria; order Ploima; family Brachionidae; genus Brachionus; species Brachionus sp. 'Tiscar'. Next base: position 851 of record VANL01000121.1, read on the forward strand.
TACATGTACATGCCCTTGCGGTTTTACTGGTCCTAGATGTGAGATGAGAGTTAATTTCTGCCAAACAAATTTCACCTATTGTCAAAATGGAGCAACATGCATAGAAAATCAGCCATGTGCAGTCAGTTGTATTTGTCCAACAGGATATTTTGGTCCAACTTGTGCTATACTAGATGATGTAAATAGCTTAACAACTTTTTTTCTTAGATAATTTTCTATTATTTATTTCTAGCCATGTATTCCCAGTCCATGCAGCACAAATGGTATTTGTAATAGAGTAATTGGGGATTTGACTAAATTTACCTGTCAATGCTATCCTGGATATACTGGAACTTTTTGTGAGACTCAAATAAACTATTGTGCATCTAACCCATGCGTACATGGTGCATGTATAAACAGAATAACGGGATACGAGTGCAAGTAAAAATAAAAAAAAATTAATTTAAAAAGAAAAAATTTTAAATTTTATTTCAAAGCTGCTTTGCTGGTTTTACTGGAGCTTTATGCCAAATAGATATTAACGAATGTCGATCAAATCCGTGTCAAAATGGTGGAGCTTGCTCAGAGCCTTTTGCTAACATGTATCTTTGTACATGTTTGCCAACGTTCCAGGGAAAAAATTGTGAGATTGCCATTGATCCATGTTTAGGCAATTCCTGTCGAAACGGTGCAACTTGTCGACCAATACCCAATCAAAATAGCTATACTTGTGAATGTCCTCAAGGAGTTACAGGAACTTTCTGTGAAACTCAAATAAATGTTTGTTTTTCAAATCCATGCGGCATTGGAGGAATATGTGTTCAGCCCGCAATTAATCTATATCAGTGTATTTGTCGTGCTGGTTTTACTGGAACTAACTGTCAAACTGAAATTAATATTTGTGCCACACTTCCATGCCAAAATGGTGCTACTTGTATTTCATCATATGGTACTTACTATTGCGCTTGCCCACCTGGTTACACTGGATACAACTGTTCAATCGCAATTAATCGATGTGAAGCTCAAGTTTGTGCAAATGGCGGAACATGTCTATTCACCGGGCCAGGCTTATTTAACTGCACATGTCCAGCTGGTTATACAAATGATCGTTGCCAAGATCAAATTAATGTTTGTTCAAGTTTACCATGCAGAAATGGCGGTACATGTGTCGGATCATTTAATTCATACACTTGCTATTGTTTGGCAGGATACACAGGAATTAACTGTGAACTAACAATCAATCCATGCCAAACTAACCCTTGTCTTAACAATGGTCTTTGCACTCAAACGGCCAATCCTCTCGTATTCCAATGTGTGTGTCTTCCAGGTAATAAAAAAATTTAAAAATTTAAAATACAAAATATTCTAATTTTTCTATTAGGCTTTGTCGGTCAAAGATGTGAAGAAAGAATAGATGAATGTAATAGCAATCCATGCTTGAATGGAGGAACATGTCAACAAATTCTAAATGGTCTGGGCTTTAATTGCTATTGTCCAGTTGGATATACTGGAGCTATTTGTGACATTAAAATTAATTATTGCACACAAACTGTATGTAAAAATGGAGCTACATGTGTTGAAAAATTACCAGGCGGATATTCTTGCAATTGTTTACCTGGTTACACTGGATTTGATTGTAGTATTCAAATAAACTAGTAAAATTAAAGTTAAAAGAAATTTTTTGCTTTTCATTTAAATTATTTTTTTTAGCTGTCAATCAATACCATGTCTAAATGGAGGAAGCTGCACTCAATTCTTAAATGGTTATTCATGTTCTTGTTTACCAGGCTTTACAGGCTCAAATTGTGCAATAAGAATAGCTCCATGCCAAAGTTTCCCATGCAGAAACGGCGGTACATGTGAAGATCTTAGTAACGGAAACTATCGTTGTTTGTGTCCATATAATTACAATGGCACCAATTGTGAATTGAATATAAACTTTTGTGTCAGTAATCCATGCTTCAATGGTGGAACATGTGTATCTAATTCTCAAACAGCAAGTTATACGTGTAGATGTCCGTCAGCTTATACTGGCATTAGATGTGAATCATCGGTTAATTTCTGTCTATCTAATCCATGCAAAAACAATGGTGTATGCAATTCTGTCTTAAATGGTTACTTCTGTAATTGTCTAGTTGGATTCACTGGAACAAATTGTGATTTTACTATAAACTATTGTGCAACTAATCCATGTCAAAATGGTGCAACGTGTGTCAGTGGTAGACCATTGCCAAATATGTATCAATGCACATGTGCACCAGGATTCTTTGGATATAATTGTACTATTCAATTGAATCCATGTCAAAATAATCCATGTGCTCCAAACGGCAGATGTATTCCTGCTGCTAATAACCAATTTAATTGCATCTGTAACACGGGCTATACCGGAACTTACTGTGATCAAATCGTCAATGCATGTACCATTAATTCTTGTTTAAATGGCGGTACTTGTATTACCACTGGAGCGAATCAATTCATCTGCAGATGTTCATGTGGTTATACTGGTACTAATTGTGCTGAGCCAGTTAATTACTGTGCTAATAATCCATGCTTAAATAATGGAGAATGCAGTTCGTCGCCAATTAGTTGCACTTTCCAATGTAGATGTCCCATGGGCTATCAAGGTTTAAGATGCGAAAATGTTATGAATCCTTGTGATTCGAATCCATGTGTAAATGGATATTGTTCACGACGCATCAACGAATATTCTTACTCTTGTATTTGCAACCCCGGCTACACTGGTACAAATTGCAATATGCAAATTAACTTGTGTACTCCTAGTTCTTGTAAAAACAATGGATTGTGTGTATCAACTGGAACATCTTACAACTGTGTTTGCTTACCAGGCTATACTGGATTCGATTGTAGCTTTACAGTTAATCCATGTATTTCCAATCCATGTCAAAATGCTGGTACATGCAGACAAAACGGAATCAACTCCTATTCATGTTTATGTTTGGAAGGATTTTTTGGATTAAAGTAATAAAGCTTTTTTAATATTATTTTTAATTAAAAAAAAAACTTTATTCTTTTTTTCTAATTTAAGTTGTGAACAACGCAATAATCCATGTGGATCAAATCCATGTCAAAATGGCGGTACATGTGCATTGGCAAGCGCAATTTCATATCAATGCATCTGTCCACCAGGAACAAGTGGAGTCAACTGTCAAGTGATAATAGATCTGTGTCCATCATATTGTCAAAACGGTGGCAATTGCCAATTTTTAGGCTTGAACAACTATAATTGCACATGTCAACCAGGATACACAGGCATTCAATGTCAATTCTTAATAAATCCATGTGTCAGTCAACCATGTCTAAATGGAGCAGGCTGCAATCCAACTGGAGTGCCTGGCCAATATACATGCACTTGTTTGACCGGTTATACAGGGTCAAGATGTGAAATAATGATCGATTATTGCGCTAGTGGTCCATGTTTAAATCATGGTGTTTGCACACAAAACGTGCCCAACTTTTACTTCTGTTCATGTAGGCCAGGCTTTAATGGCACTCGATGTGAAAATCAATTAAGTGCATGCGCTTCGAGACCATGTCTAAATGGAGCAACATGTCTCGACAGAGCTGTTACTTATCAATGTTTGTGTGCGCCAGGTTACACTGGTTCAAATTGTCAAACAGTTATTAATTACTGCTCGTCTAATCCATGTCAAAATAGTGGAAAGTGCGTATCAGTTGGCTTTAATCAAATCCGATGTCATTGTAATCCAGGCACAACGGGACAATTCTGCGAAATTATAATTGACACTTGTGCTAGTAATCCATGCCGTAATCAAGGCGTATGTCGACCATCTCTAAATTTCTATTCATGTTCATGTTTCGCAGGCTATACAGGCACAAATTGTGAGACTCTATTTAACACATGCTCATCGAATCCGTGTCAAAACGGCGGCAACTGCATCCAACCACAAGCTAATTTATTCCAATGTTTGTGTCGACCGGGATTTACCGATCACATTTGTTCGACAAACATAAACGATTGTATTCCAAACAGATGTCTTAACGGCGCTACTTGCATTGATTTGATTAATTCATATGCTTGCAATTGTGCACCGGGCTACTACGGCTCAAATTGTTCACTTCAAATCGATCCATGCTCATCTAATCCGTGCATGTTTGGAACTTGTAATCGATTTGGTCCCAATTTTTACACATGTCAATGCAATCCCGGCTATACTGGTTCAAATTGTCAATTTTTAATTAGTCCATGTTCTTCTTCACCATGTAGAAATCAGGCTACTTGTATATCATTCGACACTACATTCACTTGTCAATGTCCGTTTGGAATAACCGGCTCTCGCTGTGAAATAGTAATCAACAACTGTGCTTCGCATCCATGTCTCAACGGAGGTCAATGTTCGTCATCTATCGGATTGTACACGTGTACATGTCCAAGTGGCTTCACTGGACGTCGTTGCGAAATTCGTCTTTCGGCTTGTACGACTGGATTGTGTCAAAACGGCGGCACATGTATCGATATAGCCAACTCTGTAGGCTACATTTGTCAATGCACGGCCGGATTCACTGGTCAATTGTGTCAAATGAACATAAACGAGTGCGCCAGTTCGCCTTGTTTCAACGGTGGTCAATGTGTCGATCGAATAAACCGCTACGAATGCATTTGTCCGCCTGGCTACAACGGCCTCAGATGCGAAGTGGAAACAAACGATTGTGCTAGCTCACCTTGTGTTACTGGCACTTGTGTTTCACTAAAACCATTCGGCTATCGATGCCAATGTCCTTCAGGTCGAACAGGCATTAATTGCGAGCTACGAATCAACGAATGCAGCTCAAATCCGTGCAAAAATGAGGGCATTTGCATTCCATTAAATCCGTTCGGATTCCAATGCGAGTGCTTGCCAGGTTTTCAGGGTATGTTCTGCGAAATAGCCATAAATTTATGCGACTCGAGTCCGTGTCTAAATGGTGCCACATGCATTCAAACAAATTCATCGTCTTGGATGTGTAGTTGCAGATGCGGCTATACAGGAACCCGTTGCGAGTCCACAGTGAACGACTGTGCCAATAGTCCATGTCTTAACGGTGGTACTTGCACCAAGCCAAAGCCATGCGGATTTGTATGCGCATGTCCTCAAGAACCAGTGGCTTACTACGGTGCCATATGCGAAAATTCAGTGCCAATCGTGTCACCACCTCCTGTGTGCATATACTCAAAAGAAGAGACTTTGTATCTACGCGGCGATCAATTAGGTCGACTTAGATTCAACGACATAATTGAAAATGTCTACGCAGCATACAACACCGAGAACATAAACAACAGAAATGTTTGTCCATCACAATTTTCTTTGATCGGCAACGCTTGCTATCGTGTTTTATCCGATGCTGAATACGACTGGAATCAAGCTAAATCTCAATGCTTAGTGCTCGGTTCGGACCTTGCCTGGTTTGACTCTAACGACGATTACAATTTTGTGCGTCAATGGCTCAATAGCGAGCTAACAAATACTCGCGACTTGTGGATCGGCGCCCGAAAGCAATACTCAAACTGGTACTGGGACTTAAACAATACTTTAATAGCAACCTCGTTTTTGAATTCGTTGTGGGCTCCGGGCGAGCCGACTGGCAACACACCAGAAAATGCTCTCCTTCTCAAACGTCAATTCGGCTTTTTGATAGCTGACGAAGCACCGGAAAGACGCGCCTATTCAATTCTATGCAAACGCAATGCTTTTGTATTCGATCAATCAAACACTAAATTAACTCTGCTGAATACAATAAATGCTATTGATGGCAATGGCATGCCAATTGTAGGCTATAGATTTTCTACAAATGTTACCCAAGTCGGCAATTCAATAACGCATGTAACAACACCGTCATTGAACACATATAGCACTATATTTACAATGATGCCCATTTTATACGGCAGCATATTCACCGGACAGTCATATCCGTACTCGAGTCCGTACATAGTCTCATTGTGCAACGATTTAACTCTTAGTCAAATCGAAGCCGTCCGTAACAACATATTAAATACATGGCTAAGTGTTCGTCCTGAATTGAGACAATGCAATTGCTTTAACATTTACTCAGTTGCTGTAGACAAGTATACGGGCTCTAACAATCAAATAAACACTCAAATAACTTATGTAGCCAAGGCTAGCAATTTGATTATTGAAAGCACTAGTAGCGATGTCAAGCCAAGCAGTAATCAGGTTTATTCATCGCTGCAAACAGCCGGCTTTAGCCAATGTGCCGGCAGGAATAGAAGATCATCGTTGCTGGATGTAGCCGTGGCTCAGTCGATTGCTCAGCCTGAGCTTAAGCAACTTGAGGTCAAGGTCGAACAAAGTTTGTACGCAATTCGACCCGATTGGATCACAAATAAGCGAAAAATAAGCGTCAAAGTTGTGTCCAGCTTGGACGCTGTTGATCTAGCCACTAGACAACCAATAACTCAAGTTTATCTACAAGTCAGTGTAGACGATCAAGTATATGATTTTTATACACAAACTGACTTTGACACTGACCGATTAGTTGATCAATTAATTTATCAAAATGAAAATACTTCTCTACAAATTATAAACTCAAATCAAATTTATTCCAAGAATTACTTTTTTACATTTATATCAAATAATCGAGTCAAACGAGAACACTATCCCTTACTAGAAAATGCAACATTGCAAAAATTTTTAGACTACTATCCTCAATTTAACGGACAAAAAATAACAGTTAACACAACACTTCAAGAAATGTATGTTGATAAGAACAGAGCTCTTTTCTATGGATTAAATGTGCTTATAAACATTAACCAACAGCCAGCTGACAATGTTATCTCAATTAACCGAAACATATTTAATAAAATTACGATTGAAGTTGATTCTAGTTTGGTTTATAGCTTAGGTGTGCCAACGTTAAACGCTTTCTTAGAACCATTGAGCAAAGCGTTGACATTCTACTCGAATATTCGAGTTGTTGAACGCGATTTGGAGCGCATGGAAATTTTCATGCTAGACACACTTGAAAAATATAAGCCAGACTTGGCTGGTCAAATAGATCTTTTGCTTGCCAATCAAGAAGAATTTGTAGACCAAAGTGGAAAAGTCTATTGGAAAATATATGTGATTACTACGCTCAAATCGGACAATTCAATCGTCGATTTGAGAATGCAGAGTATGAACATTATCGATCAGTTTACATCTAAGCTTAACTTTTTGTCCGCCAATGGTATTGAATACATTTTTGTCAACAGTGTGCCTGATCTATTGGACATAAAGAACGGTTTTAGTGTGTATGTACAAGGCAAAGTGAATAATTTACATAGAGACGTAATACATCAAGCCATTGTTTACACATGGAACATAACAGCCTATCAGACAAGAAATTATGTCGAGTACTATGCCAACAAATATCTGTTTACTTTTGTCAAACAGCCACGACTCGAGGTTGACATTAGTGGTAAATTACAGACAAGGATAATATATTTCATTTCTTCAAATGGAAAACAAGTTAACCAAGACGAGTTCGAGCTATTGCCCAGAGTTACTTGGCTTCAAGATTCTTTTGTCAAGTACGACTTGCCTTACTCGTTGGTGAATGGTGAAGACGGAAGTGCCAAAAACTATGATAGCTTGTACTATGTCGACTTTAATGGATATGTTGATCCAACTGAAGAGACAAAAATAAGCAATGTTATTTTGGACAGATTTAGAGAATTATATTCCCAAGTAGAATTTATTTCATTGAGTTTTACTATGAAAGAAAAAAGAATCGGTGAATTGGGCAACAATGTAACTAGATTGTTGTACTTTTTGGAAGATCAGAATGAAAATATCATTGATTCAAATGAGTACAGAATACCCAATATTGAAATTAATGTAAATATTTAAATTTTATTTACATTTAAATTAGACGAATAACTGTTAATCAGTTTTTATTGAGGAAAAAAGTCACTTATTTTTGTTTAAAAATTCAAGGCTATTTTTTATTGAATTTTGTCCTATTGTGACCTGAAATAAGACAACATAAATTCATATTAGAAGAAAAAACTGATAATTATTTGAAAAAATATATTGTTAAAATTAACACAAATAAATAAATAAATAACTGGCTTAATTTACAAATCGAAAAATTTAAGACTTTAGGATTTAAATGAACAAGTTTTTGTCAATAGTTAAAAAAGAAGGAAAAGAGAAAAAATATTTTAAATTTTTGCCAATACATTTTAGGAAAAAAATTCGAATTAATTATTTTTTATTCCTATTCCAATTGAAACAATGTTGTTAAATTTTTATCTTGGAAAAAAACGAAATTTAACTTCCGCTTTTCTTATTGTGTTAATTATTTTAAATTTTGTACTGAGCGGTATTGTGGATTTCAAAAACAAAATGAACAAAATTTTACCTTTTTTTATAAATTAAAATTTACTAAAATAAAATATATTTAAAAAAATACTGCAATTTAGTGCAATAAACTTTGTTGCACCTTATTTACCTAAAATGATTTTCTAGTGTAAATAAAAGACAACAAATAAAGCATCAATAAGATTTAAATTGAATATTGAATTGGTTTATAGAAAATAAAATTTTTATTTTAGGTTAAAATGATGCAATAAAATTGTAATCTGCTGCAGTATTTGTTTGTTTAACACTCAAAAAAAAGCGGAGGGTTTTTTTCGATCCTTTGTGTTATTCTTGTTTGTTTTTATTCAATTAAATTAAGCATATTTTTCAACAAAAATTAAATTATTTTATTATTTATTGATTTTCGAATTTTGATTAAAAGAAAATTCAATAATGATTTAAATTTATTTAACTAAAAAAAGAAAAAAAGAAAAGATGTAGCATAAAGAGCCAAAAAACCATTCCGGTTTTTGAGTGTTAATGTTGTTGTTCTTTTTGTTTTTAAAATTCACAATAGTTACCTGATATCTTCTAGTAAGAAGAAAATAAATTCTAAAAATTTTGACATTCATAAGTGAAAAATTCAAATGAATGAAAGAAAAAAAAATTTTGATTTATTTTTAATTAACTGACATTTTCAAAATAAATATTAATTTAAATTTGAAAAAAAAAAACTAATTTTTTTTTAATTTAATAGAAAGTGCTAAAGAATAAAAAATTCTCAGTTTACGAGCATAGCTCACAAGCTGTAGACGAGTTCTTTGTGGCCTATATCAAAGGATGGTACGAAAACACTGATTTGCAAATAGAAGACTTGATTGGATTATTCTTCAATACAGAAAGTAAACAATTATTTCATTTAAAAAAAAAAAAACAACTTTAGCTAATTGTTTTATTTTTCTAGTCACCAACAATACTAAGCTTAATGGTGAAATAGTTATGATGGAACAGTTTTTGAATTCTCATGAAGAGCCATTTTCAAAGATCTACTTGCGCATTAGCGGTCTGACTAGTGTTGAAACAGTCAAGACCATTGGTCGAAGAATGTTCACACCCAGAATTATAATGAAAAAATCTGATTCATCTTCAAACACCACATCATCAGACAGTCTCACAAGCGATAATCTCTTATATAAAGTCAGAACCGTATTTTTCGAACAAGCTTTACCAACTTATTCCAAACAAGTATCTAACGTTATTAAACAAGCTTGGATGTCCAAGATTGATCAACGTCAATTCGACTCTCAGAATGGTCTTAGAGTGTCTGTATCAATTGTAAATGTGGCTCATTATGTCAACAATCTTCAAAATGAAGTTCTAGGCTTTAGCTACACTGTGTCTGTCAATGGACAAGATCCTGAATCGTTACAAATCCCTGAACCAACTTATGATGTATTTAAAAAAGAGACCGAATCGCAAACAAAAGTTAATTTGGTCTTTAGTCCATACAATGCTTACGAAATCGAACGAGTTTACATTACCACTGACCTCAATGATGACGATTTGAACGATTTGCTAAATTCTGTTTTGAATCGTGCATGGACTGCGTTGAATACTCATGTCGATGTTAAATACATGGCTCAAAATCGTATAACTGATATAAAGATAGTTAAAGATGGTCTAATTACCAAAGAAAATAAGAGGCTTATCAGAGTCTCTTTAACCTATTTGGTAGACGGCAATATACCGAATCCAATCAAATTTACAAAACCTACTGTAGCTGACTTGATACCGTTATTTGCCAAGTCTGGAGTTACAGTTTATGACGAAATAGCTCTATTGCCTCAAAATATTATTATATCAAATTACAATGATTCATTAGATAATAAACTAGAATCAGCTATCATCCAAGCTTATACCGATGAAAATCCAAATGTAAACTCTGATCTTATTTATGTCGAAATAGCTGAACAAAAGACTAAACGAGCCATTGATTCTAATTCACAGTCAAATATAGTGTTCAGAGTTGGTATCAATGATCAAAGCTTTGATGTCACAGATATTAAAACACCTAGTTTGGAAAGTATCCAAAGAGCCATTAAGGCTCAAGTGCCTGATGTTAATTTTGAAAAAGAAGCAGAAGAATTATACAAAAAAACCAAAGAAAGCTCTATTTTGACGGTAAAAATTTTATTAATTAAAAGTATTCTTTTAAAAATGTTAAATTTTGTTTTGTTTTTAGAATAATATTGCCATAATTGCTGGCTCAGTGATTGGAGCAGTTTGTGTAGTAGGTCTCCTAGGTGTTGTTATAGCTGCTTTAGTCAAAAGAAACGTTACTAGATACAGGCCTAGATCATCAACATCGACAACACAATATGTCTATGAAAATAGACATTAGTTTAGTTTTATTTTAATACAGATATAGATGTTTTTTATTTAACTTTTTTATTTGAGCTTATTTATATTTCTTTAAATGCATACTTTTTATTTTAAATTAGCTATCTAAAATTTATCTAGATTATTTAAAAGTCCCAAAATTGGGCATCTTTTCATTCTATTTTTCAACTTTTAAAGTTTCACTCTCATTTTTTTTTTCAAAATAAAAATATTTAATACCACTAGTTTTTTTTTTTTAAATAAAATCATTAAATAGCAAAAAAAAAATCTTAAAATTGCTAGATTAAAATCTAGATGTATCTAGATGAGGTCAATATTTCATAACCATATGAAAATTCAGCAGTTTTTATTGTGATTTCAATAAGATATTAATTCTAAAATATACTATTTTTCCAAATCGATAAAATAAGCTTTTTGTTTTTTTGAGTTAGTTGTTTTTTTAGTACATGGTTTAATATGGGTACATGGTTACAATAAAGTCAGGGTATAGAAAAAACTAAAGAAACTATCGCTCACAAAGATATTTTTTCTATTAAAAAGAATTGTCAATTTTATTAAAAACATCCTTCTCAAAGAAGGATGATTTGAATCTGAAAAAAATATCTGAAACATTGCACTTTTATTAATTTAAAAAGGTAAACTAGCCTTGTTAGTACGGGGCGCATGTTTTAAACACCTTTCATTAAAAAAAATCGGGAACTGGTTTCTACTGGGGATAATAATTAAAAATTTTTGAGATTTTCCTGAAAAATAATTTAAAGATCTTGATATGTTCATTTTAAATAGGTTCTAAACAAGTAAGTTTATTATTTGCCTTATTTTTTTTCAATCTAACATTTTTCTTTAAAATTTAACTTTTTAAATTTAATAGTTATAAATGCTCTAGACGATCTTTAATCTAAATTTTGCCGATTTAAATTTTACATAATAATTTACATATTAAATAGATTTAACAAAAATAATATTTAAAATATTTAATTCATTTTAAAATAATCAAAAATGTTCGATTGCTTTTTTTATATAAATCTTTAAAGAGCCTACATTCATCGGCCAAAATATCAGCAATAGTTTGTCTAGGAACTCGCTGACCAAATTTCCCACTAAAATATAAAGACAATTTTTCTTGAGTCATTTTTGGATAATCATGACGATTTTTGTCGGAATTAAAAATCCAAAAATATACATAATTTATAAAGAAGGTGTCAATTGACTTGGCCAAATTATCGAATCAATCTGGCAATTTAATGTCGGATTATTAAAATCTTTTATAATTCTTTATACAAGAAAGGGAAAGGAAAAATGAAAAATTATCGGTATAGAAAAGTCGATTGGAACGATCCAAATAATCTAAAATATTAATTGCTAGTTGAAGGTTCAGGAAAAAGTTTTTGGGGGCAAAAGCACAAACTGGTCAGACAATTTACAAAATTTAGTAGAAAAATGAATTTTATATTTTATATATAATAGAACTGCCAAAAACTGGTACTGGCTTCAGTCGACCGTTTGTTTTAAAACACAACGGGTGATTTTTTGTGGAATAAAGACAAAAAAATTGATTATTTTTCTTTTAGTGTCAGATCGGAGCCTTCGCTCAAAAAGGTACATAAAGGAGATTAGGACCCCCCATACTCAACAAGGAGTGAACAAGGTTAAAAAAACAATTTTAAAATTAAAATCAAATATCTTTTTCACTCTAGTTGATAAAAAAAAAATTTTTTATTATTTATTGAAATATTAAATTGTTATGCATTAAATTTTCTAAAAATAAATTGAATATTTTTGTTAATTGGATCAATGAATTTAATGTGAATTAATTAGTCTACTTGTATTTAGTGATTAATCAATTGAATAACATTTTTGATCATTTATAGCTTAATAGTTGTCATTAGAGAACAATTTTCGCAAGGTTTGTAGAGAATGTATAACTCTATTGTTGCCCTGGACATACCAAAGTAACAATCAAGACGCCAGATTTTACCATTTTTACCTAAAATTCTTATATCATGTGGAAAAATGTAAACTAATCTTTTGAATTCTTTAGAGTAAAGTTTTCGAATGTAGCTTTTGTCTGATTTACATATGCTGTAAAGATCATTATACTCTATTTTAATTTCTTCTATTATTTTCCTAATTTTTTCGTGTTTTTCTTTATGACCGCTATGGTCGTATAAATGAATATATCCATCAATTATGACATGAAAGTCATCTTTAAATAATTCTTTAAATCCATTTAATAATTTCTTAAGATCATCATTCGATTTATATGGTCTAATTTCAACAGAACCATCCTGATATTCACCATATAAATCGCTAAAGCCAAAATTAAACTCAACTGAAGCATTAATCAAATTTTTCCACAAGTTAATGAAATTATCATTCAGATTTATCTGACAGTTACTAGATTTTTGATTTCTACTAGAACCTGAATTTGTATGATTTGAAGATGTTAAAACATTGATATAAAAACACCAAAAGCATTCAAAGCATTGATCAAAATTTTCTCTTTCAACAGATAGTAGATATCTGTAAAATTTTTCTATTAAAATATGAACCTTTCTAGAATAACGCCAAATATCTGTTAGAAAGACAGCATTTAAATCTAAGTTCAAGTTTGGTATAATTTGCCTTTGTCCAAAACCACAATTATTGTCTATATTGATGCAGTAGAATTGATATAAATCAATTGACATTACAAAATAGGATATTCTATCAGGAGAAAAAATTTCTGACTTTAAGGTACGATCTTTTTGGTTAAGACTTTAAGGTACGATCATTGAATCATCAAATAGTACGATTATTTTTCGATCTGTTAAAATGTCAGTAAATTTTTCTAATTTAATTAGCAAGCTTACTGGATTAGTTGAATCTGAAGTTATAACTAAATTTTCAAATTTTTTTGGATTTTCATCTTCAGCATTCTTTTCGATTACATAATGATTATTTGATTTAAATAAGCGAATAATTTCAATACAAATCTCTTCCAAACCATCTAATTTAATTTTTTTCTCATTTATTTTATAACCTCCAGATCTTTTTTCACAAGCATAATTGTATATAGTTTTTTCTTGATTTTCCTTTTTTCGGGCAAATCTATACTGAAGAAATTTTGCATCCTTATCTTTCGGTATTCTGTTAATAAACGTCGGAGGACCACATAAAATAAAGAGACGTTTATCACTGGTTTTTTTTTTTTATAGTTTTTTTAAAAAAATTTATCAGAGTATAAGTTTTACCACTTCCAGCTGGTCCGGCTAAAATACAATTCTTGTTTTTTTCTATTTTATTAAAATTTTTTCTTACCATATTATATGTTCTGTCCATAAGCAACTTATCAAAAGCTTCATCTAAAGTTTTACATTTAGTATATTCGAAAATTGTATTCATTAGGGATTCTTCAATTTCTCTTTTATTCTTTATTTCTTCAGGTAAGTTTATATTTTTAATTTTACAATTTTTTTCTAAAAAATCCATTATATTAGTTTCTGTTTTACATTTAATTCCACTAAAAACCATAGTTTTTATCTCTTGAGTTCTTCCAAAAAAATTAACAAAATTCTCTAGCTGATTTGATGAGGTATTGGGATGCTTTTTTTCTCGACCTTCTGACTTAATTTCAATCAAATATTGCTTATCTTTTAAAAATATACATGCATCACACATTTTATTTTTATTAAACGCATCTATTCCAGCGAAAACTAGATAATCTTTGTAATTTAGCTTATCCAGCTTTAGTAATTTGAGTATTTCTAAATAGAATTCAGATTCTAATTGATCACCTTTATTATCTTGAGTTTTTGTTTTAAAAGGGAAATAGGGAATAAAAAAACGATAGCAATCATCTTGAATAGTAAGGTTGCAAAAATCGGACATAATTGAGCTATCAATGTTTGAATTACCTTCCATTTTAGATCTAATTCAAAAAATTCTGTTGAATTTCTAAAATTTATTGATTTTTTTAGCTACGATTTTAAATAACTTGTGTTTATTAAATTTTAAATTCTCAAAAAAAAGAATCAGAATAATATAAATGGTAAATGTAAGAGTTTTCAATTATTATGAATATTTGAGTTTTATAGCGTATTGGAGTTAAATCACAACAATTATTTTTTTAATAATAGCATAAATAATCTGTAAAAAAATAGGCGAAAAAAAAACTTTGAATTAAATAAATCTTAATTTTTACATAAATTAAGTTGAACACTAAAAAATTAATTTTTTTTTCAAAAAAATCTTCTAAATTAATTAAATTAAAGAAAAGTGTCATTAATTTATAATATAAGCTAAATTTGAAATATTATATAATCTTTCCAAGCTTTATTATGGTATTCAATTATTTAAAAACTACAAATCAAATAAATGATTTCATCTTTATTTTGTTAAAAACAAAATTTAGCACTTTAACACCAGAGTTTTTTGTATTTGGTTATATAAATGTAATCGTTTTTTAAAATTTTTTTTGCAATCTGATAAGTTAAATTAAAAAATATTAAAATTAATTTATTATTATTTCAAAATATGCTTATTTTCATGGAATAAAAATTAAAAATAAAAATTAACATAATGGGTCTAAAAAACCCCTTCGGGTTTTTATTGTTAAAAAATTTTATTTGAGCTAAAATATTTTCATATACATTGTATATTTTATATGGTATATGATATATGGTACATTTTAAATGGTATTTTATATGGTACATATAAATACGTACCATATATTACAATCTATAATGCACTTGTAGGATCTATTATAGACTATAGTTTTTTAATCCTATCCGGTGTTTCCTAGACAAACATTCAAAAAATGCAAGTAATTCAAAATAGATGTTTTAAGTCAATCTATCACTTGCCATATGAAACACCGTTTGTCCAACTTTCTGGCCTTCTCGAGGACCATAGGTTGATAGAATTGAGTCTTGACTTAGAATTCTGCTCGAAAAGTACATTTAAAAAAGTTTAATACATAAAAACACACTCATTACTTCACTAATACAGGATTATATTGAAGTTTTTGTTGAAAGCTAAAGAAGTTCCGAACTTAAAACCCTCCTTTGTAAAGTCTCAAATGAGCTACTCTAATGGACAACTGTTTTTCTGTAAAATTTCCAATTTCTCTTTACAACTTCTTATGTCACTTTTTTAATTTAAGATAACTTTTTTATGGACACTTTTTGAATTTTAAATACCAGTGGCAAAAGAAGTTTTATTACTCAAAGCCTTTTTCTTAAATATTAAATAAACTACTAAAAAAAAAATCATGTTTTTTGGGTTGATTTCTTTCCAAATCCAGACTTGTGCAAAAGTAAAAAAAAATTCATTTTATAGTCTTTTCAAAGTCATGCCAGTGACTTGACTTGAAATTTTTTTTTTGAACAGTTATCTTTAAATCGTGACAACTATCGCCATTTAAAAAAAATTGAATCCAAATCTAATAGTCTAAAAAAAATTAGCAGCGAATGGTTTCGATCCACCGACCTCTGAGTTATGAGCCCAGCACGCTTCCACTGCGCCACGCTGCTTCCTCAATTGTTAACAAAAATCGTATTTATTATCTTGTGAATTATGAATATGAAGAAATCATTTTATATTATAATTTAATTTTTAGAAAAAGAAATTATTTAATTTTGATTTTTTAAAAGAACAGCAAACCAAATATCGTTTGCCTCATTGTTTTAGGATTTTATTCTCTTTTTCTTAAACCAAATATTAAAACTGATACCCTTTTAATTAATCAAAAAAGATTGTTACTAATAAAAAATAAATGGTTTAAAAACATAGGATAAGTATTAGCTATTAAAACAAGCATTTTCATCTTCAAATTTTTAGTGAAATACAGTGGTGTTATGTATTTAGTAATTTACGTCTTATTTTCCTTTAAATTTGGTTAATTTCTACCATTTCACGTAAATTATATCTAAAAAAATGTATCCAAAAATTGAAATAATTTGGCATTTTTTAACACTATAAAGCTCGGCTGTTTTAATACAAAAATTTAAAATTAAAATTCCAAGAATAATAAATAGTTAAAAAATTAATTAATAGAAGTTAAAAATTTTTTAAAATTTTTACAATTTTATTTTTAGTTTCTTTGAGTCATTTTTAAAAACTTTATATCTTCGAGATAATATTCAAGTTTAAATTTTTTAAATGGGGTCTAAAAAACCCCTCGGGCTTTCTAGTGTTAAAAAATTAAGAATTTTTGTCATATTTTGATATTAAATAGTAAAAAATGACAACTTTGGTGTTTTTGAAAAAGCTATCAATGAGTTAAAAGCAAATTTTTAACTCGTTGATAGCTTTTAAGCCATCATTATCCCTGTTTTCTTAAAATATAATAATATTTTTTGAATATAATTTTTTCTGAAGTAAAAAATTGTAAATAAAGAATTTTTTTAAATATAAAACTTAATTTAACCATTTTTTAACAATAATTTTTTTTAATATATTTTTGAAAGTAAATTTTATTTGAAACTGAAAAAAATATTTGAAACATCGCATTTTTTCACTGTTATTTAAACAGTTGATACATTTTGTAATTCTAAAAATTAAACCAAATCAATGTGAAAAAAAACTCTGATTACTTTGAAATTTGATTTATTTGATTACTTATTCAAGACAATATACAAGAATCTGTGGTCAACGAGAAAACTCCCTGTTAAACAATATTATTCCAGTTTGGAACAAGTTACCGTCTTTTAAAGTCAATTTCCTAACAGTGGACACTTTAAAATCGAAATACGATAAATATACTAAAATGTCAAAACCGAAATAATTTACTAACAAATTCTCCATCTGAAATACACAAATGCATTTTCAGTAGTCATGGTGTCATGGTTACTGTTACAGCTTAATATTATTATTATTATTATTAAACTACTCTAAGATGACATTAAAACTATTTAACTTTTAAATTTTGAAAAAAAAAAGAAAGGTTTAGTGAAATTTAGTACAAAGAACAGAACAAAATGCTAAAAATTCTTATAACTTTTTTTTCTAATGCTTAAAAACAAATTATCCAAGTTAATCATGGTAAAAAATTCACAATTGAATTATCAAGAACATTCTAGTTTTGTAAAAAATTTTACAAATCCAAACAGAAAGGTCAAAAGATTTAAATTAATGATTAAAAGTTAAGTTTTTATTGAAAAATTATCCAGATAAGATTAATGTATATTGAATTTCGTAATCAGGTAAAAAAAAATTTATTTCACAACAACTACAAAAATAAGAATATAAATTTAAAATTTAACAATGAAAATTGCATGCTGGCATAGCAAAGTGGTTACTTCGATGAAATGTTTTAGAGAAAAACTCCTTTCAAACCACAAAAGAAAACCACTTGCGCAATCCAGCTTTTTCATAAATAATTAATTAATTTTGTCTTTTTTACTTATTTTTTATTAAAATATGCTTTTATCATTATTTCTATTACAAATTAAACTTTATAAATTAATTACTAAGTAATTTAGAAAAAAATGAGACCAATTTTTGAGTGGATCGCTTAAGTTCAGGCCCTCCTAAAAAAATTAGGCTTTCATATATTGAGAATCGAAAAATGAGGTCTATTTTATTCGATTAAGATAGCGTGGAAGTTTTGCACCGCGGGGACCTTAGAAAATATTGGTGTGCCTATTGATTGGAGTACCCTATTACCTTGTTAAGTATTGAAGCTTCATAAACTTTGATGCGTGCATAAAGCATGATTTGGCACATTTTAAAACTTTTTCAGACTCAATCATTTAAAACAAGTTTGTAACCCTTAATATTGCATTATTGCTTATGATTATGATTTTCTAAAAATCCAAAATAAAATAGCTATTTTTTTCAATTTTCTTTTGATCCAATCTGTAGAGCTAGGCCAAATAAATTATTTGTAAACTTAATCAAGCAAAGCATAAATTTCTTAAATTAAATTATAAATTACTTTTATTTATTTATTTAACACTTGAAAGCCTGAGGGGTTTTTTAGACTCCTTTTTGAAAAACTTAAACTTGAATATTATCTCAAAGATATAAAGTTTGAAGAAATTACTCAAAGAAACTAAAAATAAAATTGTAAAAATTAAAAAAAAATTTTAATTTTTAAATAAATTTTATTTATTACTCTTGAAATTTTAGTTTGAAATTTTTGTAATAAATCAACCGGGCTTTCTAGTGTTAAAAAGCTACAGCCAAGGTATTGAACGTATAAGTTCATATTCTTTATTCAATTCAACTATTCGACTATCAGTTTATATTCGACTTCAATTATTTGAGCTCTAAGCATTCAAATTTAAAAATTACATAAGATGAAATGAAGAAATATAGTGAAACCATTTTAAGCTTCAAGTTTTAATCGGTCATATTTTTTTACAATTTACATGTATTCAAAACTCTCTTATTTGAATTTCCGGATTCCTCTGTGATTGTCTCACATCTTCTTCTCCTAAAAATGAATTTTTAGTCTTTCATTTAGTGCTGTCTTTCTTTCCATACCAACCATATACTCAATATGTCTCTGATCTCTTTCGTCTAACTCCTCTGATATATGTGCTTACCAATTACTTTCTCAAATCCTTCTTTTATAGAGTCGGTCAAGTCTAATGTTAATTTATTCTGATATCCCAAATATATTTTGAATTGTACTCTCTTTTTAACTTAACACAGTCATTTTGCTCTGGATCACAATCTTCTATTATAAGTCAAGACTTGCAGATGACTTGAAATTACTTTTTTCTACAAGTCTTTAAAAATTTTTATGATGTAAATAAGCATCTTCATCTTCAATTCAATATTATAAAATTTTAAGAGTTGAAAAAATAAAGTCATTGCAAGTCATCTGCAAGTCTTGACTTGTTTTTTTTAAATTTTTGAAACAAGTCAAGACTTTTTATTTTTAAAAAATATATTTTCAAGTACAAGTCATACTTTGACTTGTTTAGACCTTTTTTTCCTGACTTTTACACAACTCTGATTTCATGCATTAAAAATTTCAGCAGCTTGAAATCGACAAAAAATTTATCATACTAAAAATGATCTTAATTTTTTCTATCAGTGCTTTAATTATTTCCTTCGATTTGACTGAGTAATTAATTAAATATTTAACAATTAAAAATTTAAATCATTCTATCAAAATTTATAATTGAAACAAATGAAAAATTTTATTTATATTTTTATTTTTATGTTCAACGAAGATACGATTTTTTTAAAATATTTCAAGGAATATTTAAATATTGGTAATTGACGGGATCAATTAGCCAATTTTAAAAGAAAAAAACATCAGTAGAATAATTTATATATTAGTCTTTTGAAATTTAAAAAATTCATGGTTTTTACATTTCTTCATCTTCGCTCTCCAAAGCCTCCTAGAAAAAAAATAATTTTATTATTAACAACATCAAATTTAGAATAAGAAGCGTACTTTTGCATATTTTTCGGCTTCTTCGAATACGGGTTTAGGAACTAATTGAAATTTGTTATCTGAGACTTTGCCAACCCAACCCATTTCGAGCTCAAAATGCTTGTCCTTAATCTCATCGTGAACGGTGTAAATTCTGAAATAAAAAATTTCAAAATTTTAATCACAATAAAAATGAATTTATTTTGCTTACACTTTGGCAGCCTCTTTAACCAAATCCTGACATCTCATATCTTTAAACTAAAGTAAAAAAAAAAAAAAACTATTTCAAGTCAATATATATAATATTATTTTGAAACCAACTTTGATTTTTTCTAATTCAGTTTTGGCATTTTGAGAAGCTTTTCCAATTGCTACGCCAAAATATCCCTTTTTTTAAATTTAAAATTAACTTTTTATTTATTAGAGAAATATTTTTTGATTACATAACAAATGCCTGATGGTTCGATAGAATAAAGCTGTGGCTTGTCATGTTCAAAAGAAGCCAAAATAACAGAAACGCCAAATGGTCTGATTGCACCATAAAGTGTATGTGCATGCATATACATTGAAAGTCTATCAGCCAAGTACTTTTTAGAAAATTAGCTAGTTATTTTTTTCATGGTAGTGAAATACTTTTAGCGGAATATTTGAGCCGTAGTTTGATTTGTAATTAGCTGCTTCTTCTCTAGCAATTTTGACCAAGTTTCTTGAATCAGCTAGTAAACCAGCCACAGTCTTTAAAAAATTTAATTTTCTTATACAAAACATTTGAGTTTATTTAAAAATTACCATTCCGATGTGCTGATCAATTATGAATACTCGTTTATTGCTGCCAGGTTCATGAAGTTTGGACGTTACTATTTTTTCCACAGCCAACACGACACCATCTTTACACACAACACCTATAGCTGTTCTATTGAAATAAAAGAGTTTATTTATTTATTCAAATTGGACTGTCTATTTTAGTATTACCCGCTTGCTTCAACAGCTTTATTCGCATACTCGACTTGGAAGATTCTGCCGTCCGGAGAAAATTGAGCAGCTGACAAGTCGTACTAAATTAGAAAATTAATTTAAATCAAAACAGTTTTTAATTTTTCATACACCAGTGCCTATGGAACTCATTTTAATTTTTTAATAGTTAATATATTATTATTTAAATCTAAAATAAATTATTTTTTAATAAAATAAAATAAGTTAACTAGAGAATAGTGTAAAAATTTAATTTTCAAAATTTGATTTGTAATTGGTTTAGTATTATTTAGACATTTGATTGTGTAAAACAAAATTAATAAATGCATTTGCTTAGAAATTCATCAAATATTAAAAAATTTTGAATATCATGCTTTCAGATATTTTTATTTTTTCATTTTAATTTTAAAAAAAATAGCAATCTTTATCAAAATTTTCTTTACTTAAATTTAATTTAATTTTAAGAACTTAGTTGATTAGCTAAATAGAACACTTTAAAATTGAAAAAGCAATTATTGTAATTTTTAATAAAATTAAAATTCAAAATTTTAGTATACCTCAGCAAACAAATTTAATGGATCTTTAATTTAAATGTGTTCATATGAATTTTTAGAAACAAATTGTTAATAATTATTTAATATTTTTCATCAAAATAAATCTATAGAAATAGCTATAGGATAAAGATGTTTAAATATTTGATAGTTAATGAAAAAAAGAAGAAAATGTAAGTTAGCAGTTAAACAATGAAGTGAAAATCTTTCAATATATAGAAAAAAATATAGAAAATTAATTAACTAGAAAATAAAATATACAATTAGAAAAAAAAATTTCAAGCCTTAATCTTACTCTTTTTTTAATTAAATTAATTAATTATCTAAAAATAAACAAGCAATATCATTAATATGCAATTCAATTGTTTTTGTATCGTAGAGTGAAACAATTTTTTTGATTATTTGATTTTTTTTCTAATTGAGCTTTAGTATATTTTTATTTTTTTGCCAAGATCCAACATTATTATTTGCACGTGCTAAAAATGTTTTCATTTATCCGATCAAACACATTCAACAATTCTCTAGGAAATCCTGGATTGATTCTGTGTCCCATTTTAAGTCACCAACATAATTTCTCTCAAAATTGTTAAGGATCGGATTTAAATTTTAAAGGGAAATAGACTTTACATACTCAAATCCTTAAATATAATAAATAAATAGCCAATAAAAGCCAGTGCCTGTATAAATTTAAAACTTAATCTAAAATTTTTCTCCTACCAATTTTTTACTCAGTTATAATATTTTCATCATCAAATAAATATTAATTTAGCATTAAAATTTTAACCAAAATTATCATCAAGAAAATAATAATTCTATCAAAATTTAATTTTTATCAGCAAAAATAGTTTTTACAGCAAATAAAAATTTACTCAACAAAATATTTTTTTTTATCAAATATTTTTATGGTAGATCAAATTAAAAAAATTTAATAAATAAATTATAAAAAATAAATTAACTAAAATTCCTGATAATGCTAAGACGCTTGATGTTGGTGAAAAAGAACTCGTGGTAGACCTAAACTAGTCAATTTAATATTTATAATCGACAATGACAATTTACATAGGTTGCTATTTAATCGCGAATTTAATAAATCTATATGTAAAATAAAAATAAATAAGTGGCAAAAACTAATTGTAGTAAAAACAAGAAGTTTTTTATTTAATACTTAAAAAGTGGCTGAAAGTTAAGTTTTTAACACAAAATTATCCATGTCAATTTAAAAAAAAAAATTTAATTTGAAATTTCATAAACAGAGTTATACAAAAAAATGTTTTAATTTCACAACCATTAAAAAATATAATTTAAATTTATAATTTAAAGCTCAAAATATTAGGTTGGCATAGCAAAGTGGTTACTTCGAAGAAACGTTTTCCTTTAAAAAAACTCCTTTCAAACCCAAAAAGAAAACCACTTGCGCAACCCAACTTTTTCTTATGAAAAAATTTAATTATAGTTAAATGAACCTTACCGGTTTTACATTGAATTTGTGCCCTATTTTTTATAATATAAAATATAAAGTAAAATTCTTCTTTAAATTTTCTGTTGCAATTTGATCAAATTGGAAATAACTTCTTCTTAAGAAAACAAAAGTGTATGTAAAAGCTCTTTAATGACTCCATTTTTGTCGCATTTTTTATTGATTGAACTTAAAAAAGGGGGCGCAAATTCAATAAGACTTAGTTTCAGACCCCCCTAGCCAAAAAAAATAAATTTCAAGGCTAGTCAACATGCTAGTGCCTTTATCTTAATGGACTGTTTAACACTTAATTAATTTAATTTATATAAAATTTTTAAAAACAAAAAAAAAACATGGGTAAATTTATATTATATTTTTGTATAAATTTATTATAATATAAAAATTAATAATCAGGTAACAAGAGGAAAAAAGTTGAACTTTTCTTTAACTCAATCTTGATATGTACTAACATATATTTTATTGAGTCGGCTAAGCCACGGATCGTACACAGACACAAATAAATCTCAATCGAAAACTTTGGAGCATATTCAATTATATTAATATTAGTTTAATTAAATAATTAAAATTTTTTCATAAGAAAAAGTTGGATTGCGCAAGTGGTTTTCTTTTTGGATTTGAAAGGAGTTTTTTAAAGGAAAACGTTTCTTCGAAGTAACCACTTTGCTATGCCAACCTAATATTTTGAGCTTTAAATTATAAATTTAAACTATATTTTTTAATGGTTGTGAAATTAATACATTTTTGGGTCACTTGTACTAAATGAACAAATGTTTAATCAGATCTGAACAAAAATTAGATTTTTGTCTTTTTTGAAAAAGGTGAACAACATTTTTTTTTCTCATAAAATTTTATGTTTGATTTATGTGAACAATTAATTTATTTCTAATTTAACATGTCAGATAAAAATCGCTGAAGAAATAAGTTGGAATACAATGTTATTCAAAAACCTAGTCTCTATTTTTATTTCAATATTATTCAATAAACTGATAGGCTTCAACATTGAAGATGAATTTGATTAATTTATCGAACTTTAAAATTTTAAAAAATAATATTTCCTTTTATTTTAAAAAGGGGAAATAATGTATTTTAAAAAAAAAATTAGAAACAATTTTTTTCTTTTTAAATATTTTTTATTTTGTTCATGGGACTTCAAAATTTTAATATTTAATATTATATCCGGTTTTAGTGGAGCCTTTCTGGATTACTTTGAATGTATTTGTTTTTTTGGTCTTTGAAATAACGAAAAAAAGGAGAATATTTTTAATTTTCGTTCTGCCAGTCTGTTCATATATTAAATAGCGTACGCTAATAACATATTAAATAATAATTGCAAACAAAATTTTTTTCTCATGCAAGAAAATTGACAGTTTGAAATCAAAACTGAATAATGTAAATATAAAATCAGCAATTTATTTGAAAGGAAAGCTTTAAATGTACCATCAACAAGTGCTTTGACTGCCAACAGAATGCAGTAGCAATAATAAAAAATCTAAAAAAAAAAATACATCCAAAAGCTAAAAAGCTAATCTCAAAAAATTGAACTCAGATAAATTTGAAAATTGGTTCATAAAGTGCACGTGATCCACATTTTTTTATAACTCTAATTTTAAAATTCCAAAATAATTTTTTTAAACTTGAATGGATAATTTAAAAAAAAAAATTAGCAGCGAATGGTTTCGATCCACCGACCTCTGAGTTATGAGCCCAGCACGCTTCCACTGCGCCACGCTGCTTCATCAATTTTATTTATATTAAATTTAGCACTTATTTTAGTTATTTTATGTCTTTTAACTAAAAGTAAATTGGCTTGAAATAAACAAATTGAAAAATATAAATAACAAAGAGGTCCAAGATAATGCATGCAAAAAAAACTAAAAAAAAAACTTATTTCAAAAAATTAAAAATTAAATTTTTTTTCATCTTTTATTTAATTTTTTATTTAAAAAAAAATGAAGGCCTTAATATTTTCATTTTTTTTTTAATTTTAAATGTTGGAAAAAATAAATTATAAAATTGTTTAAATAAATTTTTTTCCAAATGAAAATAATTCACTTAGGAAGAAAATATTGAAAATTCTCTGAAAATTCTCATTTTATATCTTTGGAAATATTTATACCCTAACCCATTTAAATTTTAAAATATAAATGTATTAATAATTATCAAAGCGCCAAATTTATTTTAAAAAAGTTTTAATTGAAAAAAATTTTTTTATTCAAATATTGAAATTGAAAACAAATATGATTGAAGTTGAAATTAGACAAGACGATACATACTACTGGCTGGTATTCACAATATTTTTTAGCTTAGTGGCAGTAATTGGTGCGGCTCTTTTTGTTATCAGCTATAAAATAATGCTTTGTCTAAGAAGAAAGCGTCTAGGCGAAAAAGCGCTGTTACAAAAGAATCGGATTTAAACAAATATTTAATTTTATTAAAATTCAAATGTTATTCTTTTTATAAATAAAATATTTAAATTAGAAAAAAAAAAAAAAACTAGCAATCTACTTCAGATTTCCAATTGCAAACTTTAAGTCTGTCATCAAAATAAAGTCCTTTGTCGCAAGTGTTCCGTTTGCTCGCTTTTCCCATAAAACAAGTAAAAAATGAACTACAATCATTCACATCTCGGATTAATTCACCATCTTCCAAATTTTCGCATCCACGATTGTGTATATTCAATGAGTTTATTTGAAAAAATAGTTTCTCATTTGTTGCTGGTGTCGTTGTAGTTGTTTTCAAATTTTTTCCTCTATTATCAAGCAACATTTTCATGCTATTTAGCAAAAATTTCCTATCTGGCATACTTTTATTACTCAAATATTGTTTTAAAATTTTTTCAAGTTCTTCTTTATCTAAGTCATTGCTTTGATGAATTCTCATCATGATTTCATTAAGCTGTTCAGAATCACTAATTTCTTCTATTTGTTTTTGAGCCTCAGTTAGTGCAATCTGAGAAGTAGTAGAAGACAATTTTAGTGTCGTAGTCCTTGTTCTATTGAATTTTCTCAGTGGCTTTCTGGAAAAAGAAATTCTGGAAGTCGAAGAACTTGCTTCAGTTTTTTCACTAACCGGATCCAAAGTAAAAAAATTCCAGTCTTTAGAATTTTTCAGATATTCGTCAACATCTGAGTCTTGCACTTTGGCTAATGGCAGACATTTTTTTCTATCAAGAGTCTTTAAATTTTCCAATATGCTTCTTGTTAATGGATACGGTTCATCGGAGCAGAAAGCGCTGAAGTCGTCCAGATCGATGCTCCATACCATTGCACCAGCCAAACAATGTCTAGTTACATAATTTACTTTAATTTTAACACTTTCTGAATCGTCATAGCCGACCCATTGGGTTTTTTTGTAAGCGTATGGAACTTGATGTTCACCTGACCAAGCTCTTGTCCAATTTTCTTCTTTGATATACTTGCATATCTCTAAACCGTAAGACAAAAAACCTGACTCTCTAGTAGCGTTGCCAGGCACGCCTTCGCCAACACTAGCGCTTCCAAATGACCGTTCACTCTTTTCCTGTATGGTAAACGAGCGTCCATAAAATGGTATGCCTAATACTAATTTTTCTAATGGAACACCAAGGGTTTGATATAAACGGACAGTCCAATCGACAGATAATTTCTGATCGTCTTCATTGTCTTGACTGGATGAATAAAGTGGACTATTATGACCAAGTTTTTTGTCCCAAGCACCTTTTCTAATCAATTAAAATAATTCTATTTGATAATTATTTTAAATTACCATGATAGTCATAGCTCATAATGCTTATAAAATCAAGATATGAAACTATGTTTTCGATTTCATATGCTTTCAAAATAGTGAATTTTTCGGCCGCTACTGCTGCTGATAAAAGTAGCTGTTCTTTTCGCGCTGCTAGTGCTTCATTGTAAAAAGCTTCACGCAATTCCTTTAATTTATTTATTTTTTTTATTTTGACAAAAAAAAAATTTCAACTTATTTCAAAATAATTATTTTAATTAATTTTTATTTAGCTTCATTTATACTCAATTTAATTTAATTTTTATCAGAGTTGTTAAAAAGTCACAAGTCTCAAGTCGAGTCCGAGTCCGGAGTTTTTTTTTTTTTTTAAATAAAAGTCCAAGTATTTTTTTAATTTTTAAAATTAAACTCAGCCAAATAAAAAGCATCGGGAATCATCAGTTAGAATCAAGGACAAATAAATTCCTTCCGTTCAAGGTAGTTATTGTTGCGAAATAATAATATTTTTAATAATATTTTTCTCGTCCCAGATGGTTATTATTGAAGTGAAGCAAGTATTTGACTTTTTTTTTAGAAAAAAAAATTTTTTGACTTGGACTTTTTTTTGGGACTTTTAAACAACTCTGTATTAAATAAATAAACAAACAAATATTGACATAAAAAATACTATTTTGTTTTTGTTAAAATTAAAGCTCAAAAAAAAAAATTTTAAACAAAGTTTTTTTCGTTTATAATTTTAAATTAAAACTTGAAAAATATTGATAAAGATTTTTACACTCAAAACCCGAGAAGTTTTTTGGTGCTTTATGTTCCATCTTTTCTTTGGTTATCAAAAAATATTGTGACAAAAAATTCTGCTTTTTATTCCATAAAAAGTAGAAAGAAAAGATAACACATAAGGTCGAAAAACAGTGGCTTTTGAGTGTTAAAAATATTTTAAAAAATTTTGTTTTCAAATCTTATGCAATTCTATCAAATAATGTATAAAAGCTTTAGAAAGATTTCAAGCGATAGTTTAACAATACAAGGCCCGGTGTAATTTTAAAACTTTTTTCTAATACTTGTTTTTTTTTTTTAAAATAAATAAATGAAGATAATTTTTTAATTTAACTAAATTGATGAAAAAAAAATTTCTTTAAATAGACAAATTTAAATAAAAAATTACTTTGACAAGATGGCTAAAAGATCTGTTATCTGTTTGCTTGCTGCCTTCTCTTTTAGCTGGAAATTCCCTTTACAGAACAAATAGTTGAAAATTTATTAATTCTAATTTTTAAAAAAAACCAACCAGTCCAAGTCTTGATATAGAAAAAAATTATTAGATATTATTTAAAAAAAAAATCGTTTCTTTAACTTTGAATTTTTTAAAAAAAGAGCTATTTAACCAATTTTTTAAGAGCATAAAAATGAGCAATTTTCAAAATTTCTAAAAAAAAAAACATTTTTTTTAGGAATTTTATTCTGATTTAACATGTGATGTCTAATCTGTGAGAAACTCAATTTTAATTTTATTTTTGTATAAATTAAAATAAAAAAATTAAAAATCTTTTATCAGTATTTTGACTTATTTTAAAATTCATAGACTCATCCTTAGAATCGACTTATTTTTCAATAAATCAGAAACGATTTTAAATTTTAAGATTTTTATTTTTATTTACCAAGTCCGTCAAATTTCCATTTTCTTAAAAAATTTACTGCACTGTTGATAAAAATTTTCCTTTTGGTCTTGCTGCCAGCCATGTCCGAAAACGGACCGGATCCCATATTCCAACCTCCGACGGCCAGCAAAGTTTTAAGAGTCGGATTCACTTTTTTCATGTTATTGAACTCTTCGTAGCGTCCTTGGTGGCAGAAAAAAATGGAGAATATTTTTCAAAAATCAATTAATATTGTTTATATCTGGTAAAATTACCGACAAATTTTTCATGGCTCTCATCATTCCATTCGAACGACTTAATTTCATAAGTAGTCGTATTAATTGATGCAAAGGCGTATATGTAATGAGTGCAGAGAAACGGGTCCAGATCAGATGGTACAAATTTTGTATTATTCGGTCTGTATTGGGCCCAATTGGTCATGTAACAAACAAGCTTGAAAGAGTCCTGCTTCGGATTTCGCCACAACAAATAACCACCTCTTACATGGCCAGCTGAAAATTTCTGCCATCATAATAAAACCCACTTAAAATTACAATTAAAATTACCTTGGGTCAGATAGACCAAAACAATTAGGAAACTAAAAGTCAACATATGATTTGGCATGGTTAATTTGGGACAATTTTTCATAATTTAATTAAAGAAATAAAGAGTTCTCATTAATTTTTTTTTTATTTTTATTAAAATAAATCTCAACAACAAAAAAAATTGATCATCACTTTTGGGATGAAGTTGCAACATATCTTTAAGGATTATATCTTATTTACATTGAACGCTTATATTGTTTGATTATTCCTAGCACAAAACTATTTATTTACTCGATTAAATCTTTGTGTGAAATGGGTTTAGCAAAGACTAAGTCCATAAAAGAGAATATCTTGATAAGTAAATAAGCAAATAGGAAATGATAGGATAAAATAAGAGAAAAAATTTATCTTTTTTGTTTTTTTTTTTTTTATTTGAATTTAAATAAATTCATATAATTTATTGATATTCAAATATTTAATATGAATTTATTCTCCTCTGTCCATCATTTTTTGACGTTTTAGCTTCTTTTTAGACTCTTTCTTTTTAGTTGGCTCTTCGACATCGCTTGGTTTCGGAACAACTGTCTCTTTTTCTGTCAAAAAGATTTCTATGTGACACGGACTTGATTTATATGCTGAAAAATAAGACAATAAACAAGCTAGACTGGCAGATTTTGATGAATAAAAGACACTTACGGTTGATTCTACCGTGAGCTCTGTATGTACGTCTTCGGGTCTTTGGAGCTTGGTTAACTTGGACGTGGTCAACAACTAAGTGATCAGCATCTAAACTCTGATAAAATTACATTTAATTTATGAATGAATAAGTAATAATCAAAACTGATAATCTTACTTTTACTTCAGCATTAGCTTCGGCATTTTTCAACAACTGCAATACAAAGTCGGCTGATTTTTCGGGCCATCTACCTTGACAGGCTCCCCATTGTTTGCACTTAATTAATTTTTGTTTTAAATTTATTTTTTAGTTGCATCAAACTTTTGAATTTACTTGAGCTTTTCTGCCAACGCCTCCATTGAATCGTTTGAATGGAACGATTTCTTTGTGCTCAATTACATTTTTCAAGAATTTTATGGCTCGTCTCAACGGCATGTGCTGGATAGCGCGACCGACTTCTCGGGTGTTTTTGAAGTGGACTCTCAAGTAAGATCCGCGTGCTTTTACGGATTTTGCTGGATTTTCTGGCTCTCTTGAGTAACGAGTCATTTTCTACACCTTTTATTTCTAAAGAATATACCAAAGTTTTATACCATGACCTACAGGTCTCAATGTCGAAAGACGACTAGGCAATCAAATTTAGTTATTTACAGGTATTGATTGGATAATAAAGGATATAAAAAGATACATAAATAGTTTTAAAAAAGTAGAAAAAAATTATAAATCGGATGCCTTCAACTTGAATCAAATATACATTGTGAGCAAATTTTTTTAGTGAAAATTTGAAAGCATTGAATGTATACAGAGAGTGAATGCAAAAAAAAAAATGCATGCAAGTCTATTTGCTTTTTGGTTGCAAATTAACTTGCCATACAAAAAAAAGCTTACTTAGCTTAACAAAATACTTTGTTTTAAATTTTTAAAATTTTATTTAACATGTACTAAAAATTAGAGACTTCAATTTTGCAAGATTAAAAAACATTGATGGGTGTCTATGGTTTAATAATGACTATTTTTGTGTCAAAATATCTAGTGTTATCATTAGTTTGATTTTAATAATATTTTTCTTCAATTTTCACTGTAATTTTCAATTGATATGATAGAAGTGATTGGCACATGATTCAAATTATTATGAGAACAATTTATACAAAATTAAATTTCTTTTAATTCCAAAAAATAAAAATAAAATTGTTATCAATTAAGCTGGTATTTATTTTTTATTTTTTCCTTTTTTTAAAAACAACATCAATCAAAAATCATGTAAATTTTTTGTAATTATATTGTACTTTTATCATACCATTTGGTTAATTAGAACTAATGAAGAAGGTATATTTTTAAATTATTGATTATTGCTTCAATAGATTAATAATTAGTTAAACAAATAAAATGAAAATTAATTATCATTTTTTTAAATTAAACTAAAATGGTAAATTGTAAAAATTAAATTAATTTAATTTAAGACAATGTGAATTTTGGAACAAAAAAACAAGAACAAAAATTTGAAATTGTAACAACTTTTTTACCATAGGTCTGATACAAAGTATGTATCATTCAAAATGTAATCTGTGCAAAAGCTCTGCAATTAAATTTTGAAAAATTTCTGATACATATACCATTTTGCAGAGTTTTTTCAGAGATTTCATTTTGGATGATACATGATACAAAACAAGTTTTAGACCTATGGAAAAAAAGTTTTTAACAATTTCAAATTTTTGTTCTTGTTTTTTTGTTCCAAAATTCACAATGCCCTAAATTAAGCATTGAGGCAAATATAGCAACGAATAAACAAAAATTGACTTAAAATTTAATTAATACTTTTAACTTTTAAAATTTTAGTTTATTCTTTATTTTATATTTAAATGATTTAATGATGTTCTTCTAATTAAAAAAATCGAAGGCATTGAGTCATGTAATTTATTTATTTATTTCAAGAAACACCATTTGAATGATTAAAGTAAAAATAAAATCAAAAAAAAAGAAAAAATTTTAGAGTCATGTAATAAAATATAAAAATGGTTATCTTTTTTGTAATTTTTAAATTAAGAAGAATTTTTAAAATTAAAAATATTTGAAATAATCATATATAGATTTAACTAAATTCGCAAGGTGGCTACAGTTAAAACTAATGATGGGCACCGTGTGTGACGGTCACAAGACCGTCAAAAGTAGATGTTGGCCGCGAGGGAAAAATATTTTTGTCTCTAAAAATAAATGACTTTTCTTATACTCAATTCTTTTCTCTAACAAATTTTCATATTGAAAATTTTTTGAATGTTTGTTTTCACACCCGGTCAACGCTATTTTTTGCCGGTCTAGTGGCCGCCACTCACGGTACCCAACACTAGTTAAAACTATATAAATTGTTACAAAAGACAAAACATTATTCAGCAGTCGTTCAATGTTGAATTAGAAAGGCACTTTTAATTGAACTTTGAATTTCCTTAAGACAATTTATCAATTTGACCCATTTATAACATTGTGTCAGTGGCTAAATAATTTGGGAGAGTGTTTTTTTTAATATTCTGATATTATGCACAAAAAAATCTAAAAATATGAAAATCTGAAAAATGTAAAATTATTTCATTTTACTATAATTTTTATGTGGTTTATCACAGGGAAGAATGGTGCAGAAG
Organism: Brachionus sp. 'Tiscar'; assembly: GCA_006352455.1. Taxonomy (NCBI): domain Eukaryota; kingdom Metazoa; phylum Rotifera; class Eurotatoria; order Ploima; family Brachionidae; genus Brachionus; species Brachionus sp. 'Tiscar'. The sequence continues at coordinate 33,135 of VANL01000121.1, forward strand.
ACTTTTAGCATCGAAGTACTTAGGCCAATTCGAAATTTAATTTTATTTAAATTTGTTTATTGAAATTGTGTCTGGTTAAAAAACTGAATGCAGAGAATTTTTGGAAATAATTCGCAAAACAATTAAAAAATTTAATTTAACTTAAGGAAAACAAACTAATATCAGCCAAAAAGATTCTTTACTTTATGATCTTTTAAATTCCTAGCTTTTTGTTTGATGTTTGAAGAAAGATCTACATTAAAATACTCAAATTTAACAAATGAAAACAGCTATTTTATCTAAAGACGCGTTTTTCAAAAATTTTTTTTTTCCTGCACATCATTACAAATTAGAGCGAATATTATTCTGAAAAATTCTAATCATCAATGTCTAGCCCTACCGTGTTAAGCTCACTTAACACGAAATTTTTTTGTTTTCGTGATCTCAGCTCACCTGGAGAGAAAATAAAAATTATTCAGATCACGTGTTATGAGCTAAATTTTTGTGATCTTAAATTTTAATTTAATTATGACTGACAAAATATGTAATAATAGTAAATGTAAATGCCCAAAGTATCGCAGCATTTGCCATGGCTCGTTTTTTTCACTGTTTAGGAAACCACTTGGTTTAATCAATGAAGTAATTAAACTATGGGCTTTACAGATTTCTATTAAAAAATCTACTGAGTTACTTAATTTAGATTTATATAATAAAAACGACAGTTTTGTCTCGAGTCTATTTAAAAAAATTAAGAAATTTATGTAGTTCTAGTTTGGCCAAGAATAAAGTTAAGTTAGGTGGTTATGGTAAATTTGTCGAAATAGATGAGTCCTTAGTTGCTAAGGCTAAATATAATAAAGGCAAGGCTCTAATGAGAAAACAGACTTGGATGTTTGATCTAGTGGAAAGAGGAAATTATTATTTTTGATTTTTATTTGTATCATAATCAAGAAAATAAACTATGTTAATCAATTATTCAATTATTTTAAGATCACATAAATTTTAATACGTGATCTTAAGTTCACATAATTTTTTATTTTCTCTCCAGGTGAGCTGAGATCACGAAAACAAAAAAATTTTTAATAAAAATTTTAATTCTTAATTAATAAAGACGCCTAAACTAAAAAGATTAATACTTTAGGCAAAAAATTTTAAAAAAATCTTGCCAAATTTTACTTACTAAACGATAAAAATAAATTATTGTTTTAAAAGTTTATTTTTTATTAATGACATATTTTCAAAATGTTAAATCTCAAAAGCTTAATAATTATTATGTAAGTATATTTGCTTTTTATTTACTAATTAACTTGCTTTTTTTACTTAACACAATACTTAGTTTTAAATTTTGAAAATTTTATTTTACATATTTTACAAGCCAAGACTTTAATTTTGGATTATTTTAAAGAGTAAAAAGATTCTTTTTATTTAAAATAGATTTTTTACTTGTCAATTAAGTTTAATCTATTTGAAACGAATTCTGCGTTGGTATAATAATTTTGAAAGAAATATTTTCTGTGCCAATTAAGTGACCCATTTAGACTCTAACTTAGTTTGAATTTGATGAAATTGGTTGGCACATGATTCAAATTATTATTAGAATAATTTACCCAAAATTAAATTTCTATTACATAAATTTGAAAAAAATAAAAATATATTGTAATCACACCCTTGAAGCAAAGTCTAGTTTAAAAATGTTTGCTATCAGAAATATTGGAACCAATGCTTTTAGAGTAATCTTGCCTAATTAGCTTTAACTTTATAATTGAATTATTTTAATCAAGTGCTGTCGGAATTTGGTTCAAAAAAATGTGGCTAATTTGAGCACATCAGCAGATATCACTAATCACTCGTTATATAATTTTTCTGATGAGGAGATTCAACTAAAAGAAACAGGTAGATATTTTATGTCGAAAAACTGCTCATTATTTATTTTGAAAATTATTTTAAAATATGTGATTCAAAAATCTATCAATTCTGTAAATTTTATTTATTTATTTAGAAAATATAAGAGTTGTCAGATTTTAAATTCACTAGCTAAATAATAATTATTTTTTATGAACATAAACTTTAATTCTAATTTTGACATATTCCACTTTCTACTAAAAAATTTGTTGAAATTTTTTTTTATAGATTTTATAAATTAAAAGTCTAATTTTGAAAATTAAGAAAAATTTTAAACATGTAAGAATAAGATTAACTTTAAAAGGTTTTAAGTTTAATTTAATTTGATTAAAAATTATATGGATTGACAATGGAAAATAAAAAACATAAATATCTAATATTCTTCTGTGTTCTTTAGTGTAGTTATGTATGCTTTATGTTAGAATTCTTTTTTTCCTAAAATTTAATATAAAAGCTGGTTTTCTATAGCTCAATTGATTGATTGGCAACAAAAAAAGGTCAAAATAATCCATAGTTTTGACCGAAAAATTCTAAATTTAATTATTTTACAATTAGCTTGCAGTTAACTAGAATTTATTAAAATAAGAAATTATATTTTTTAAGGACGTTATTTCTTCTGCTAGCAAATTTTTTTCACCTGCTTGTAAAATTATCTTTATTGTGGCAAAAATAAAAGTATAAAAAAAATAACCAAAAATATTTTGATAAAATTTTTTTCTTATTAAGTTTGAACAAAAGTAAAAAGAAATTAAGCTAAACCATAGTTTAAGTTTATTCAATTTCATGTTACGAGAACCATAATTTTTAACTTTAACGATAACGATGAATCAAATTGTATATTTGGCAGTTGACTTAGTTTCATTTTCGTAATTATCTCATCTCTAATATTTGGATATAAACGTTGATCATCAAAATGTAACCCACATTTACTTGCATGATTATGTTTATCTATTGACACTGAGTGTATTTTTGTGAGTCTTGGTGCAAGAACAATTACCTTTACTACATTGAAAATAACATGAGTATCGTCTTTTTTCTTGATTATCTAACTTCCCTTTTCTCCATTTCTGCTCATCGAAAATACCCTTGCAGATTTGATCAACTGCTTCAAAATTTTTAAACATGCAAAACTCGAAAAATTTTAATCACATCCTTGAAGTTGGTCTCATTTGAGTGTCTACAAGTCATCGAAAAGCATATAAAGTTTCATAATGCGACATACCATCTTATAGAGAATTGAATTTTCTACAATTTTATGTGAATAGAAAGGAAAAAAAATTTTTGAAACGAATTTAGCTGAAAAATCAGCAATTTTTTTGTTTAACCCTCAACATATACTTTTCTTTATAATAAAAAAAAATTACTAGTAGAAAGAAATAGATCTTATTTTTTTAAAAGATATTTTAATTAAAAAATAAATAAATAATTTATTTGTGAAAATTTTTTATTTCCTGATCAATCAATTGATTATAAAAAAAAATAATTGTAAAATAATTTGAAGTTGCTCGTTTGGCCCGAGAAAAAATTGAGCCTAAAGTGAGAGAAATGGAGCAAAAGGGAGATGTGCTACCAGAAATTCGTCAACTAATGTTCGACAATGGCGTAAGTTTGTAAATATAAATAAGACAAAGTTATTTTATTGAATTTTGAAATCAGCTTATGGGCATTGAAATACCAGAAGAGTACGGTGGATCTGGATTGAACTTTTTTAGCTCGATAATCGCAATTGAAGAATTTGCGAAAGTTGACTCGGTTATCGGTGGTCTAGTTGATTTACAAAACACCGTAGTTAATACACTTTTGCTGCATAATGGCTCTAAAGAACTCCTTGATAAATATTGTCCTAGATTAGCTAAAGATATGGTAGGTTGTCAATTAAATTTATAAGCTCTTCGCTAAGCCCAAAGCTGAAATCAAAATGAAATAAAATGATCAAGTCACTTAATTAAAATGTAGCATAATTAAATAGACAAATAATAAAAGCTAATGGGTATTGAGATACCTAGCAAATATGGTGGTACAGAAAGCTCTTTTTTTTCATCTATCCTTGTTGTCGAGGAGTTAGGTAAAGTGGACGGAAGCATCAGTGTAATGTGCGATATTCAAAATACTTTAATTAATACATTGCTAATACAGCTTGGCTCTGATTATCTAAAAGATAAATACTTGCCTCGCTTGGCTACTGATATGGTAAATCAAATATTTTTAAGTTTTAATCAATTTTTGGCTTAAGCTTTATTTTAGTAAATGATAATATTGAAATTATTTAATTTTTTTTTTCAAAAAAGATTGGAAGTTTTTGTTTATCTGAATCTGTATCCGGTTCAGATGCTTTTGCCATGAGAACATCAGCCTCTAAGAATGGAGATTATTACACCATAAATGGAAACAAATTATGGATATCTAATTCAAAACATGCGGGAGTTTTTTTTGTCATGGCAAATGTGAATCCAAGTTTAGGCTACAAGGGAATAACATGTTTTGTAGTTGATCGCGATACCCCTGGTTTAACAATTGGAAAAAATGAGGATAAACTTGGACTTTTGGCAAGTTCAACTTGTGCTGTTCATTTTGATGATGTAAAAGTGCATGAAAAAAATATTCTAGGCAAAGTAGGCCAAGGTTATAAATACGCTATTTCAATACTAAACGAAGGCAGAATTGGAATTGGAGCCCAAATGATTGGCTTAGCCCAGGGCTGTTTTGACAAGACAATTGCTTATACTCGTGAGCGACAACAGTTTGGTCAACGAATTTTTGATTTCCAAGGTATGCAGCATCAGATTTCTCATGTTGCTACCCAGTTGGAAGCGGCTAGGCTTTTGGTCTACAATGCTGCTAGGCTCAAAGAAGCTGGAAAACCATTTATTAAAGAAGCTGCTATGGCAAAATATTTTGCTTCAGAGGTAGAATGATAATGATAAAATTATTTGGAAATTTTTAAAATTTTTTAATTTTGAAAGATTGCTTGTCAAACAACAAGCAAATGCATCGACTGGATGGGTGGCGTTGGCTATACCAAAGATTATCCAATTGAAAAATACTATCGTGACTGTAAAGTCGGTACAATATATGAAGGAACATCAAATATTCAATTAAATACAATTGCAAAATTAATTGATGCCGAATTTAAATAAAATTTATTTATTTCAATTGATTAAAATCAAATCAAATTCATATTAAAAAAAAAGTCTATTTTTTTAAATAAAAATTATTTTTGACATTTGATTTTAGTAAAGAAACTGCGATTGAAAAAGTTGACTTTCATATAACATGACTTGGCCTCCAAAAAATAAAGGTCTTTAATATTGGAATAAACTATTTCCTTAAATAAATTTTATTTTTTAAAGTTTTATTATTACAAAAATAAAAATATATTATTTTTTATGTTTTTTTATGAGCTTAATTTTTTAATTTTTTTTAATTCTTGAGTTAGGAGCAGACTTGTTTTTAAGTCACAGTTTTAAGTCAAAGTCACAAAAATTTAAGTCAAAGTCATGACTTGACTTAAAATTTTTTTTTTTTTGAATCATGTCATTTTTTCTAAATAATGTACCTGAATTCATTTTTGAGAATTTAGTATACTTAATGTAAATTTAGTGACTGTTTGAAAAAAAAGGCGGTTTAACACGTTAATAGAAGATTTATTCAACTCGTTTCTTAAATTTTTCACAATACTGTACATCTTCAGTAACTTAAGCTAATTTTAGGGCATACGTGAAAGTACTCCTAACCAGACTTGTTTTTAAGTCATGATATTCAATCTCTTTATAGAGAAAACTATTAATTAAACTAACAATTAATTCTGCTCTGCTCGTAGGCCAAGATAAAACTTCAATATTTTGCTCTTGGAAACATTCCGTCACTGTTTTGGCGCGATAACAAGGAACATTGTCAAAAATATCAATAAACAGTGATAGAATAAAATGCCAGGTTAGATAGTGCAATGAGAACAAGTCCAAATTTACTAGTAATGATTGTGGAAAAACGACTTGTGGGACGTGTTTACATGAGATGGTTGTAAGGGCAATGTGTAAGAGATGACATGATTCAAAATCTAAAAAATTTTTTTTAAGAATTAAAACATTTAATCTTTGACTTTTAAAAAACGGGTCAGAAAAACCCGATGGGCTTTTCAGGTATAAAAAAAATCGCGCTTTCTGGTTTTAAATAACTTTCAAATATTCCACTTTCCACTAAAAAATTTGTTTAATTTTTTTTTTTAGATTTTATTAATTAAAAGTCCAATTTTGAAAATAAAGAAAAATTTTAAATGTAAAAAAAACAAGATAAACTTTAAAAGTGTTGCAAGTTTTTAGCTTCCAATTTATTTATTTCAAAAAGGTTAAGGAAAGATACGAAAGACTAAGCTTTCTTACAGCCCAAAAGTTAAAAAGGTTAATAATTTTAAAGTTTTGAATAAATTGAAATTATTTTTAGTTATAATTATTCTGAGTTTTTTTTTTTTTTTTTTGCTGTAGTTGATGTAAAAAATCTTCCAAGTAATTAGCTAGTAAATTAGCTTCCAAGTAATCTTTTAATATTCAAGTTTAAATTTTTTTGAAAACAAGGGTTTAAAAAACTGGTCTTCTAGTGTTTAGTGTAAAATTATAAATTGATTTTTTTTTTTATTTCTTTATAATTAGCAAGCTTTTATTTTTATTGTTCTTTAAACGATAGTTAAGGATGATTTCTAAACAATTATATCTTACTTTATGTTAAGCAAATATATTTCTCGGATATTTTTCCTTTTTTTACATTAAAATATAGAATATTGATATGAGTTGCTCATTAGCTAATTAAACAAAGTAAAATTTATATTCATCTGTTACATACTCGAAATTCATTGCTGAATAAACAAGTAAGAAGTGAGAAAAAAAATTTATTTTTAAAATTAATTTATTTCTAATTGGAAAACAACTAAAATTTATAAATTAGTAATAAAGAAAACAAAAGAAAAAGAAATATGATTACTTATTGCTGATAACTTAGAAAAAAAAACAACAAAACAAATTAAATTATTCAACTATTTTTTTTTATTTTAAAAATAACAAGTTAAAATTTACAATTGAATAAAGTTAAAAATTCTCAATATCCTGTAAACTAATTAAGGAAACTAAAAATAATCGAGGCGCGATCTTGACATTAGTTGTGTATTTGGACTCAAGCAAGCTCATGGCCGAATGACGCGCTAGGCTGGATCCGAACGCGATTCGACTATAAATATTGTGTAAAACACGAGCTCGATGATGCGACCAAATGCGAATTAACAGTTCGCCAAGACCAAATCACTTCTATTCTATTCCATTCCATTCCACTTGAGACAAGCAAAAGCACACAGGAGCATACTTAATTTTTGAATAAATGAAAGAATGAGAACAAAAAAAAATTTGTTAAAAAACAAGTTCAATTTACAAAATTTACAAAAAAAAATTCTTTAAAAAAAAAAATTTCTTAAAAATTCCATAAACATTAAAAAAAAAATATATATTTTTTATAATAAAATGTCATTTTTTCCTAGTTGATTTGAATAGATTTTAATTTTAATTTTTTTTAGTTGTGTATTTGTGTATATATGAAAGTATATATTTGTTATTTAGAAAATAGAATTGAATGAGCATTTGAGCCGAGTGAATAAAACGGTGCGCTAAATTTAGGAATTGTGTAGGTCAGGCTGATGTTTGGCCTCGGCCTTAGGCGACCGGTTTTCGGTGTTTGAAGAGGCGACTGCAGCGGCAGCGGCGGCGGCCATGGCGATAGCAAAAGCGTTGGCTGAGCTGCCGGAGGCCGAGTGGCCGGGACTGAGGCCCATGGAAAAGTGGGGCCGAGAGCTGAGAAGTCGGGGATTCGCCCGGGACAGCGAACCGGAAGAGGGCGCTGAAGATATTCCGCCTGGCGGGGCCGATGCGCACTCGCTTTTCACACTATGATGAGTTCTCACTTTTCTATTCTTGCTGTCGATCGCTTTGACACACTCTTTTTTCCATACTGTCTCTTCTTCACGCTCGTCACCAACCGGATAGAGCGAGAACGAGAGTCGACGCACAGCGGCCATGCGAGTGGGCGACAACTGCCGCTTGCCCCTGGTGCCCATTACGTTCGACACGACCCGTTCGTCTTTGGTGTACAGCTTTTGGACAAGGAGTGCGGAGAAATTGCCGCGCGACTTTGACGTCGCAAATATTCGTCGTATCTCGGGCTCGTCGAGATACACATTGCCGGTCGACTCGTCTGTGGCTAGCGAGGTTAGGTCGGTGTGTCGTGGCTGCAGCGACGAGAGGAGAGACGAGGTGGCCAGGGACTGCAGAATAGAGTGCGGCATGGACGAGCGGTGCATGCTGAGAGGCGGGGTGGACTTTTGCGAGTAGCTGATGTTGGCCGTGGAGGATGATTCGGCTGAGTCGTCGTCGTAGTCGGCCTCGCTGTCCTCGTCCGGTTCCTCGTCGGCCTTGGACGAAGCGCCGGCCTCTTTGGACCCTGCCTCTTCGACATTCACTTCGCCTTCTTCGGGCTCGTCGCCGTCGCCGCGCGTCCGCTTCGCCGCCCGCTTCTCCACATCGGCAGTCTCCCTGGCCGCCGTCTCCTCGCTCTCGGCCGCCTCCTGGCCCCGCTTCAGTCGCATACTTTGCCACAACGGCATCAGTGACATTCGCTGTGTGCCCAGCTGCGGTTGCAGCAGTCCTGTCTTGGCAGTCGAAGTGCTCGGCATTTGTTGGGCTGGCCGTGCTATCCTGCTCTCCACACTCACCAAGCGAAACTCTATATCCTTCAGTTTGTCATACATGTCATGCTGATTTTGCACTATTACGTTCTGAATGGCCAGTATGTCGTCTAACTTCTGCTGCACATTCAAAATGATGCTTGTCTGGGACCTTGTTTAATTGAGAAAAAATTCAACTTTTTATTTAGCTTTGAATAAAAAAAAAAAAAAAACAAAAAAAAAAGTTAAAAAAAAAAACCGTTTATTACATTTCTTTCTAATTGAGTAATGTGTTAAAATTGATCATAGATCATAGATGAGATGATCATGATTATAAATCTTGGTCAATATGATCGTTTCTATTAAGCTATGTCAAGTATTTTAAATGTATAAAAACAACATTTTTAAAATCTAAATATCATAATTTGATTAAATTAATTAGATAATTTAATCAATCAATTAAGAACAAAACAAAAAAAAATAAAACAATAAAATAAATTCATATTGGACATAGAACCCAAATACAAAAATAAAAAAAAATTTTTTTTTTTTTTTTTCTTATTTTTTTTTCACCATTCTATTTCATAATTGTATTGAAAAATTTTAAAAACTAGTTGAAATGAATATTGAAAATTAAAATAATTTTTAATATGTGTAAACTTAATGGCATATATCCAACTATGTTGAACATAAACATAAATATGCGATCCCGTTCTAGTTCTAGTGGATTGACTAGCGTGTGAACACTGCTCGTGCGTCTTTGTTCGAGCGGCGAATTGTTCACACCTCGGACCAATTGCTGCCGACAAAGTTGATTTTGCACTACGAGCCTCTTTCTCTATCAAAATAGGCTTAGACGACTAAATCTCCAATATCTCAATAACTCGATTTCTCACACATACAATGCCTCTCTTACAAATACGTCTCTTTTTTTTTTTTTAATTACTAATTCTACATCGAATAATTTGCACGATTCAAATTAATCTCAGCTCTAGCGTCTCTTCTCGCAATCTAAAAATCTATTCAATCCCATTTGCAATTTTAAATTGAAATTCAATATTTCTTCCGTGCTCGATTCCTTCCTGATTTTACCTTTTTAATTGTCACCTCAAATAAACTGTTAACTTAATTTTCTATTTTATTCAGAATAAACTTTCTTCATCAAGGCACAGTAGCCTTTCTGTCTCTCTCTCTCTCCAATTTTTAGTCCTAGTGAAAAAAAAAAATTTTTCCTACTATCCAAAAATCACATGCCTATTAATTCAAAATTGACTAAAGTCAACCAGAAATAGTCAATCTTGATAAAACCGATCTATATATTTTAAAAATTGATAAAAATGCTACGTGTTTTAGTGGCAGAACTAGTCGATGTCCAATCGCATTAATTTTCTTGTTTAATTAACAGTCTGTGTAAACTTAATAGACAGTCTGATTTGTTAGAATCATTTATTTCTTTTATTTTTTTCCTTTGCGTAATAATCGTCTACTATCTGTTTACATTTGCACATTTGTGATATGTAAACAGATTAGACCAATGAGGTGGAATTATTGGCCGTATCCGGATTATTGTTCTTGTTATTCAACTGGTCAATTTGGGTTTATGATCTTAACGAAGCTGTCTAGTCTAATTACGCAAGCGATCAAATTGTGTTTGTGCTCGCTTTGAATAAATAAAAATAAATTGTTTTGTGAATTGGAGTCTTAAAAAAACCTAGTGAATTTTGATGCCGAATGCCTCTGAGACGCAGACGCTCTAATTGACTCAAAAATTGACTGATAAGCATTTGATAACCTTTAACCTTTGAATTTTTCTTGACAAAACAAAATTTTTCGTGTTATGCAAACTAACCTTGAGAACATTTGATCCTGAAAACTTAATTCAAATTTTTAAACTTTAAACACTTTTTTTTTTAAAAAAAAAATTATATTCAATCTTCGGATGTATTGACACAACCCTCGATTTTATACTCGAGTATAATCTTTTTTTTTTATTAAAAATTTTAAGCCTGTTTTTGCTTCAATATTTTCTTAAAATTTAATTAATTTTTTTTAAAGACCGCTTTTTTTATTTTTAGCAAATTTTAAATATAAGCACTTTATTAATTTAAATGTATTTGAAAAAGTACAATCAAAAAAAATATAATAATTTGGAAGTGGTGTAATTTTTACTGTAGCAGAGAAAATTTAAAACATTTTTTTAAATTTTTTTAAATGAATGAATATTTATAAATCAAAAAAATTTGTTCACAATTGTTTAGTTTCGGGATTTTTTTCAAAAAAAATTCAAAATTCAAAAATCATATATGCATTTTAAACTTTCTTGATCTCACAATTTAAATTTTTTTTTAATTATTCAAAAAATAAAAAAATTTCAAATGAAGTGGACCAAAAAACTAGAAATATTTAAAAGAAAATTGATATTTTTATTGATTTTAAATGTTGCTCTTATTTTTCCTAAATAATTAAAAATGATTTTTAATATTGTGTTTTTGATTATATTAAACCCCCAATGCGACATGTAATTTTGACACATATGACTTTAAATAATGAAAAAAAAAAAACAAAAATATAAAAATTAAAAAAAAAAGGAACGCATTATTTCTAATTCTTCTGATGAAAAATTTTTTTACCGAAATTTAAATTATTTGGACTCGATATACTTAAAGTACTTATCAAAGAATACAAAATTTATTTCTTTATTCATATTTTGAAAAATTTTTTATTTTTTATCACTTTTCTTGTATCTTTTGAATAGCTCATTCAATTTTTATAAAGATATTTTTATTATCGATGCTAAAATTTTAGCAACCTATTACAAAAAATTCAATGACCCATTTGAAGGATACAAGCTAAAATGAAACCGGTCTTTCTAGTGTTATTGCTTATTTCCTTATCTTTTCTGTATTTAAAACTAAATAAATATAATTCAAAAATTTTCAATTTTGTTTTCTATTTACTATCAACTGAAAAATATAAAAAATCTTTAAAGAGATAAAATTCTTTTTATTTACTTTAAGTTAAAAAAAAATTATATCAATAGACTTAGAGGACCTTGAAGAAAAAAAAGTGAAAAAATTAAAGAACTTCCCTTAAAAAATCGAGAATATAAGAAGGGTGGGACTGTTGAGTCATTAAAGTATGACCAAAAAAAAACAAGAAAAAATCTCTCTAAACAAGCTTTCTAAACAAAACAAAAAAAAAAATTTATTTCAATTTAATCATGTGACTAACACAATTAAGAAAACATTGAACTTTTAATTTTATTTAGAAAGACAAAATTTTACTTTCTATTATTTTTTTTACATCACCCTCGTAGTGTTAACCGAATAAATAATAATATATCAATAGCATCAAGCTTTGGCAAGCGAAATGACTGATTAATTATTTTCAAGTTAGAAATCAAAAATATCAAAAAATTTTTGAATCCAAGATTTTTGTCTATTTCAATAAAGCTATAATGGTCATTCGTCATTCGAAAATATTTTGATAATTATGCAATAATTGTTTATCAAATTTTAATCAGAATAAAATTTAATTTAAGAATGATTATCAAGGAGAAACGATTGTTGCTCTGAATCAGTTAGACGTCTAAAATCAATTAAAAAATATTTGACTATTTGATCAATATTGAATTTTAAATATATATGAAAAACAAGAATTAATTCTATTTTTGCTAATTATAAAAAATTAAAAATTTTTGAAAAAAAATCTGAAAAATTCATTATTTAATCAAAATCTGTACAAATAATATCACCAACTATGTTTATTTTTTGTTTGACTTGAAAAAATAATCAATTTTTTTTTAGAACTGTTCTTGGTGTCTACTGAAATTATGCCAGTCGGCAGTCGATTCCAATTGTATATCACTCTATTCGACAAAAAGTGTTCTCTTTGATTGATCTTTGTGAGATTTTTCACTAACCTCCTCGTTTATTTCTAGCTGAGTCTTCGACTGATATTGAATTTGTGAGCTTGTTCGGGTTGTACCAATCAATAGTGCTCAACTCTTTCGTAAATTTAAAGTACTCGATTAAGTCGGCTCTCTGTCTTCTCTTTGAGGGTCGATGTGTTCAATATTTCTAGTTTTTTTTCACATGAAAGTTCTTTTATGCTTTAAACAGACTTTATAGCTCTATTCTGTACTTTATCTAGTATATTTATCTATTTGTTGGTGTGGTGACACCAAGCTGCTATTGAATATTCTAAATGTGGTCTTACAAATGCAGCATAAAGCAATCTGAACGATTTTACAGACAAGAACTTGAAAGCATTACACAACTGCAAAAGAACAGTGTAAGCTGTGTTTGTAGCTAACTTTGCTTGTTGGCTCCATTCTAGGTTCGAGCAAAGGACAGTATGTAAATCGCATTTTTTTCTAGTAATAAAGAATCTTTATTTTTTAATAAATAATAGTACCACGGGCAGTTTTTAATGGTCATTTATTTTTATTTCAATCCAGTTTTGAGCAGTTCTGACAAAAAAAAAGTGAACTAAAATTTAAAACTGTTTTTAGACAAACAAACGAAATTATTATTTTTTTTATTAATCACCTTAGAAATAAATTTAGTTTTTAATTTATCCCCTATTTACTTTAATTTTTCAAATGTTTTTGTCGATTTTGTAAAAATAAAATATTAAGTCTATATCACATGTCTGCATGGATTTGATTGTGGGTTGCACTCAACTGATGATCTAGCCACATTCTTACTCACAAAATTCTTCTATAACACTGCACTTATTAAAAAATTAAGGTTTCATATGACTATCAAACTCGTGGATATTTTAACTTGTATATAACTACTTTTCAATTCAATACTTAAATTAAAAGGAAATTTTAAATACTAATTGTAATTACATAAATGATGTTTTATTAAAAAGTCTGAAATTTTTTTATGATTTAATTGATTAATATTTTTCTGTCCTCAAAATATTGATTAAAAAAATAATATATATGTTAACTAAATAAGATGTATTAAATCGTTCCTCAGTAGTAAATAATTTTTTAGAGAGTAAAATGGTACAATTAGCCAAAAATTTCTATTTGAAAATTTAATACAATTCAAGTCAATTAGACTGAAAATAGTATAGTTAAGGCATTTTCAAATCATTTATCATTCAATTGTAAAATTTTAGATAAAAAATAAATTGTTAGGTCACTATTTTTTATTCTTTTTACCTATTTTTTCTCTTTTTTGGTAAATTTTTTTCTGATGAGATCAAGAAATAAGCTAATTGTCACAATTTCTGATAAGCACGGTCTCAAATTAAATATAGTAAAGTCTTTTAGCAAATTCGGTAAAAAAAAATGATCCAAGCATCGGATATTTGATAAAAACTAATAAAAAAAGTTTGCTTCTAACATTTATTGAGAAGCAAACTTTTGCTTTGTTAGTAGCTAAGTGAAAATAGTTGCCTAGTTCGAAGCCAATTTAAAGCGCTCGAATGATTGCAACATTAAGAACACTATTTATAAATCATCATTAAAATGCAAAAAAAATTAAAAAATTTTAAAAAGACAAATTTCCAATGAAAATCCTGTATCCCATTTCTCTTTAAATCCATTTACAATTGTCTTGTCAACTCTTGCCCCTTGTTGGTATTTTTTTGTAATTCTTCTTGGTTTTTACTACTTTAGATTGCTTTTAATGATTTATTTTAAGCTAAAAATTCATCAGATCGAAATTTGAAAAATTTTGTTTAAATTTAGTTAAATTTTTTTTTATTTTTTATTAAAATAAAATAGAAAAAAAATTAGTTTAAGAGTTAAAGAAAAATTTTATGACAACAGGCTCATGCAAAATGAATCCTTTGGTGCTTAAAACATTGGACAAAGAAAGACTCGAGACTTTAGACTTCAAATTAATTGACCCCTTTTGAGATCATTAGTTTTTTAGGTGAAATTATGATTAGTTTTAGCCATATTTGGAATAAAGTCTACATGTTTGAATCCTTATCTAAAAAAGACATTGTTTTGCAAGAATCAGTTCTAGAAAATTAAGATGTGATTTCTCAAATAAAATATTAATAAAAGTACAAGGTCTTAGTCCAACTTTAGCGCTAACAAAAAACTTAATTTTTATTTTTTTATCAAAAATTTTTGTCTAGTTATTTCAATTTTTTTATACTTTAAAATTTATAGCTTTTTTTTTATACTTAACAAAAAATACTATTTTAAGAAAAAAAAATCAAACATATTCTTAAATCTTTTTAACAAACAAACAGTTGCATAATTAAAATTATTTATTAATATCTTTTATTTAAATTAAATTCACAATTATCATAAATCATAGTTATATCACTTTTTTATATAATTTTTTTAACTACTCAACTGATTCATTAGTTTAAAGATTCTGGTCAAATTGTTCTTTAAAAACCAATATAAATCATTGAAAAAAAATTAAGTTATTCAAAATTTTCGTTATTTTGATTTAGAAAAAAAAATAACAATGACAAATATTTAATACTCAATTGAAAGGTGTTTATGATCGACCAAAGCAATATAAACAATTCTTAAATAACAAAAAAAAAGAGAAAAACTTGTTTAAAATTACTAATTAATGTTGGGTTCAAATTTTATACAAAATTTAGCACACAATTAAAAAGCTTGTATATTTTTTATGGATAAACTAAACTAAAATAATTTGTCTATAGAAAATTATCAAACGATTAATCAAATTTATTTTTCTTTAAACGCTAATTTTTTATGAATAAAGATAAATATAAAGAAACGCTTATTGCTTTAACAATGGCGTTAATTCCCTAAAAAATTAGAAAAAAATTTATCAAACTTTTTCAGTTGTCGCCAATTACTTCATATTAACCATTTTTAAATAGAAAAAAAAATTATTTTTGACCATAAGCATCACTCGATTATCACTTTGAAAAAAAATTCTACTTTATCTCTTATTTAATTAGGTATTGTCAAATTGGATTCATTTAGTCAAAGTTCAAAATTACATTAGGTAACTTTCAAAATTAACAAAACGAATGTACAGCATGATATCAGTTAAATATAAATCAACAGGAGGTTAAATTACGCAATTACTTTTAAAAAGTATAAATGAGGCAAGTATCAAATAAAAATGCCATTAATATTCAAAAGATTCTTTAAAAATCATCTTGTTTTGGTCAATTGTTAAGCATAAACAAAAAACTAAATTTATAAATAGAAATTTGTTTTTATTTTAAATGAAAACAAAAATTTATGAAAAAAAAATTAAATTTTTTCTTCTATATAATTTTTTCAAGTCTGGACGCAAATCCATTGCGACAAAGGCCTTTGTATTTAGCGCTCAATACAATTTTCTAGTCTTTGCGGGACTTTAGTCGAACACATTAAAATTTTGTTTTATATCAATTCTATTTTTTTGTTACTTAGTATTTTCTATTTTGGTCTAAAAAAATGTGATCGGTCATTTGTTTTTTTTTTCAAGTTAATTTAGATAAATAAAAATTAATCTTTAAAATTTAGCTTACATTTACAACATCCGCAATTTGCAGACTAAATAGTTTATAGCTAAATAGTTGTTTTAATTAGGGAAAAAAATACAAAAACAACAACATTTTAAGGACACTTAACTTATTTGATTAAAGTAAAGCCATTTGTATTTGATTACAAATGTTAATTGAGTGAATATTTGCTTTTTGAACATAATAAAAACTTTAGGTTCAAAACTCGATTTACAGAATTCCAGCTAAGTCAAATATTTCGAATTTTTTTTCTTTTATTTTAGTGTTTTGTGGTCACTTTTGTTCTGAATGTTTGTAAATTGGAAAATAAAATTATGTAATTTTGTTTAAACTATGAAAAAAAATTGTTTGTGAAACATCTATTAGTTTTGTCGAATACGTAAAAAATGAAAATATTGAAAAAGTGAAGTTCTATTAGTGCATCGAAAATTGAATTTTGTCAAACCCTTTCGAAAGGCTTTTGTATATAAATAAAAAATTTTATTCATACGTAGACATTTATTTATGTGTGTACACACAAACCTTTAAAAGTTAGTCCAGAAAACTACAAAAAAAAAAAAATAGCTAGTTGAAAAGAAGTAAATAAGCTTGAGCTTGTGTTAAGTGATGAGTTCTAATGGTCATTTTAACCACTTTATTTGGTTCAGCAACATGTCCATACTTGCGAATTTGACTCTAATGTGATGAAAAATTTTAAACTTAAAATTTTTTGAAAAAAATTACAAATTTATTTTATTAATTGATAATGCTTAAATATTACTTTTTTTTTGTTACCTTGTTATTAAATTAAAAATATCAGCGACTTCATTTTTTTTTGAAAGCTTCTTTTAAAAAATTTAGAAAACATTTTTTTTCTAGGACGTATATGAATTATTTAAGCATCTTTTTCAGAATTTTTATATGTATTCTTAGAATAAGAATTTTGTTTTTTTTTTGTTTTTTGGTTAAATTTTTTAAGTTCTATAAAGATATTCTTACAAAATATCATTAATTTTGAGCTTTATTTTATAAAATTTTGTTTTAAATTAAAATAAAAAATAAATATGAAACTTTTTTCTTTATATTTTACTATGATCCAGCCTAGAATTTTATAGATAAACTTTAATATTAAGAAATTATTATTTTTCTTACTTGGTATCGTTGATAATAATCAGAAAAATTGTTTGGCCTGATCATTAAAACGGATAATTAAGGCATATTTAACAATCAAGCTCCACAAATCGGCCCAATTTTCAAATGATCTTTATCTGCTTTTATTTAAGTACTTAATTTCAAATTTGTTTGTCCAAGAAGTTGGCCAAATTAAGCGATTCAAAATCAGACTGTTTTCGAAACAAACAAACCGTATATCCATATGAATGTAATTAAAACTTAAGTCTAGTTTAAATTAGGCCCGGCCATGGAAAATTCGGTTATCCTTAGCAAATATTTATTTTAAATAAAAATTTATCCTTTGTTTTATTCAAATTTTAGAATCTACCTGATTAAGAAGACTTTTGTTTTATTGATTATTTTAGTCTAAATCCAAATATTTATAAATTCGAAGAGATTTTACCTTCACAATTAGAAATATTCATCAGGAAATAGGATTTGATTTGTTCTGACCTAGGAAATACGATAGGATTTGAGCGAACTTTGATTCAGAAAGATGATTTATGATAACTTTCATATAAGCAGACCAGGAAATCAAGCAAATTTAAATTATCAAGCATTTTGCCTAGAAAGCGTCTATCATGTTACAAAAAAAGTTGGACTATTTTTTAAAACAAAAATGAGTGAGATTTTATTTGGCCTAACTTTGAATTCGATACACACCGGGCGGCTTTCTAGCTTTTCTTTGTTATCAAAACTAATTACAATTGTTTTTACTCGAATAAATATGTAAATTCTTAAATTAAACATGGTATAAAAATACTTAGGAAAATTAACCTAATTTTTTCTCTTTTTTTTTTTTTTTTCAAAAGTCTATTCTTTTACACCTAACGATTTTGTAAATAAAAATTTTCCCACAAGTCATGCAACTAAGCATTCCTTTTAAAATTTTTTTTTTTTTAAATAAAAAACTAAATAAATTAATTTAGTAATTTACATGAGTCTAAGAGGAAATATTTATTAAAAAAAAAAACATTAAAAACGGAAAGTAATTCAGACTACATTAAGTTGTTTATTAGTTAGACGACCAGTCAAAACTAAAACGAAAGCAGTTTTTTTGTTTTTGTTTTTTTTAATTAAATTTTGTGTGATTTTTTAATGTGTCGATTGAAATTTTGACTTGGAAAGAACTACTGCAAGCGTTCAAGACAAGTGCTTTAAAGAAATTATTAACTACGAAAAACAAATGGATTATTGAGTGAGTGTTCGGTACCTTACGGGAACAGTCTAGTCTCAGCACGAAAGTCAAACTAGTCTATTAAATTTCTATAAATATGTAAGTTAATACAATATTTATTTGATTACTGCTTATAAAACAAAAGGAGTGTTTGTTATTATTTTCGAATGGACTCTTAAAAACAACATGATATTTATTAAAATTAGTTAATATGTAAAATTCTAGACAAGATGAAGATTTTTTATTTTTATTCGAAAGAAAAAAAATTATATGTGGGCTAATCTAGCGTAATTCAGCGAAAATAAACAAAGTTTTAGATTGGATTAATGGTAAAATTGCATGAGAACGACTTCTAAAGGTAAAACATACAGCAAATAATAATAAATGATTTAAGCAAGCACTGCTAAATGGCAAATAAATATGTTTTTCAAGAATCTTTATCTCTATATTTGAATTAATTGCGTAAGAATTTTTTTTTTTTATTTATTCTAGAAAAATCAGAATGCTGATGTAGATTTTTTACTCTTCAAGTTTAATTTTACTTAGAATTTGTTTCATTAAAAATAACCAATGCCTCATGGCAAATTATTAATCAAAAATCATTAAATTTTTTTTTTTTTTAAATTTGTTCTACTTTTTTTCAACTACTTTCTTGAAAGTTTTATCAGTCTAAGTGTTACTAAATTAATATTTTATAAATATTTTTTTTAAATCAAGTTAAACTAATTGAATCGAATTTGCATATTTGAAGAAAATTTTTGAGATTTCAGTAATTGGCTCATTTGGCTGTCAGCTAAAAGCTAAGCATACCGTAAATAATTTAAAAAGAATTTTTTTTTTATAGATAAAATCTTAATTCATTTTGGGATTATAATTTTTATTAATATTTATTTTGATAAGTAAATTTTTTATTACTTGCCTGGGGTAAAAAGATTAAGTTCATTATCCCAATTGAGCACGACCATTATTGAATAATTTGCATAAATATCGCTTACGTAAAAATATGGTTCAATTCCCTTTAAAAGCAATTAAATTGGTTATTTTTGAGGAAATATAATTTTTAATTAATGGTCATAAATATTAACCGTTTTTTTTTTTTTAAATAAGCTATTAGAGTATTAATGAACACAAAAATTT
Organism: Brachionus sp. 'Tiscar'; assembly: GCA_006352455.1. Taxonomy (NCBI): domain Eukaryota; kingdom Metazoa; phylum Rotifera; class Eurotatoria; order Ploima; family Brachionidae; genus Brachionus; species Brachionus sp. 'Tiscar'. Next base: position 52,652 of record VANL01000121.1, read on the forward strand.
TCATGAAAGGTTAGAATTAATATTTCAAAATTAATTAAAAGTTTAATTTCCAGAAAGAAAATTTAGCCTTTGTGATTTGAATTCGATTAACAGATTGCCTATTTTAAACAAAAAATAAATTCTAAAAATTGTTTTTTTTTTTTTTTTTTCATTTTTAAAAATTGTTTTTTGCTATAAATCAAAAATAAATAAAAAGTTAAGAACACAAATCATTTCTAGTTCGATTAAATCCCACTGGAAAACATAAATCAAAATTCAGTAGGTTCTTAAGACAACATGTTTAATTAAGATAAGGAAATTTTGACTAGGTTAAGATTTAGAACGGGACAGTTAAAGCACAATTTTTTCTATTAACCGAAGCAGTTGAAATCTAATCAGCTAGTCTATGTGACCAATTTATCGATTAGCTTTGAGTGTTCAAGTGGAAAACATATAATTTAAAAATATCGGTTTTTAGGACCGGAGGCATTTAATTATGAAAAAGTTTTATCTATCTCCATCTTGTTTAGAGTTTAAGCAGGAAAAACGGAACTCAAACAAAAATCGAATAATGAATGATTAATGCAGAATTGAGCAGTCCGCTAATGAGATTGTGCTGATCAATCAAATATTTGTAGCTTACAAGACATAGCGAGATTAAACTCTCCGCATTTCTCTGCATGAACTGCTACATCACTTTACATCTGTTTTTCATTTGTCTATTCATTCACAAAGCCCGGCTTATAGGTTATCATAATTCTTTTTCTCTTCTTTTTTTTTTATTTCATATTTAGTTCAATTAATCTTTCTTTTGTTTGAGTTAAGTTGCACTAGAATAATTTTTAAGCTTTGATATTAATTTTTTTTATTAACTAATAAATTATCTTCTAACAACTTTGGCGATTCTAAATATTAAAATATTATTTTTATTTTGAAAAATAGAAATTAACAATCAATATTTGTCCATGCTCAATCGATTAATTCCAAAGCCAATATTTTTTTATGTTAAATATTTGTATGACGACAAGTTTAGTTAGAAATAAAAAAATAAAAAAAGAAGATAAAAATCTTGAATATAATTAAATTAATTTAGATAAAGTTGAGTTAATAAACGTTGGTCAATATTAAATGCTACATGCCTGACCTAAAGAGCAAAACATGCGCAACGATTTAAAAAAAATGCTTATTTATTTATTTTTTTTATTAGGCAATAAAATAAATTTAATTGTTTTTAGATATTTTAGAAAAATATTTTCAAAAATTTAATTAATATTTCTGGTTTTTATTTCAAAAAAAAAAAATAAAACAAATAAAAATAAGAAATTTTGGTGTCAACACCTCACTTCGATGGATTGATTCTTTTATTTTTATCGTAAAATTCAAACAAACAATTTTTTTTCGATAAATTGATAACCAAAGTCAACGTTTGAGTGCGATTTGGCAAGCAAATATCATAAACCAAGACTATTTAATTTTTATTTCGGTTTATGGCCTCAGCGATATGTTTCTTTTTTGAATGTTCGTATAAGCCCACTCTAAAATACAGTAAGTAATAATTTTTAAATCAAATTTATCTTTTTTGTGTCCTAGATGCTTTTCTTTTCAATTTTTAGTGTCCAAGATTTAGGTTAATTTTAATTTTTTTTTTTTTTAATTTTTTTCAAGATCATTCTGAATCAATAGAAATAAAAATTTTGCTTCTGAATTTATCTTACGTAATTTAGCAAGCCACGAGAATGAGCTTTGTTTTCGCTTTGTTTCCTTTATGAAGAAAAATTGTCGGTGTTTAATTAAAGTTGACTTGAAAAAAAAATTTGAGTACACCTTTGAGAAAAAATAGTTTGTCGACTCAATCACAATCTTATTCTTATCTATTTGTAAACTCTAAACTAAATCAATTATTACAATTACTATTTATTCATTCACTTTTCTTTTTTTTTTTTGTTTAAATTTAAAAATAATTTATTGCTTTTATTCAAATTTTTGCTTTGATATTTTTACGAATATTTAGCTCGAAGATAATCTTTGAATTTTTTCCTCAATGGATTTCTTTGTAGGCAAAAAATTAGCCGAACAATTAACTTAAAAATTGTCCCGACATATATTTTGTTTAGTTTAAAAAATAAATAAATAAAAAAAAAGGATAAAATTTGTATTTTATTTTTACTCAATAGGTTTTTTCTTTCTTTGATGATTAACTAGTCCATTTCTAGTCAAAAATTAGATTAATCTAAAAATTTCAATTTTTTTATTTAAAAAACTTTTTTTTTCTTTTTTAAATTTGAAAAAATTTTACATTCATCATTTTGGGAAAAGAATTATAGGGTCATTTCTAATCCAGATAAAGAACAAGTCTGCTAAATGTATTTATTATTTTTATTTATTTGTATATCTGTACCGAATTATTGCTCATTCAGATGTAGAAATCAATCATTAATTTATACCCACGTGTCTTCGAAACAAATAATATTTAAAAAAAAAAAAACTAAATAAATAATTAAATCACTTTATTGAGAAAGCAAAAATCATTAATAAATTCTCATAAATCAGACTCTTCAGGTAGAAACGAGAATAAATTCAATTAATTATGAATACTCTAAGTGTTTTTTTCTTTTTTTTTTGTTTAAGGTAACAACTTGTTTTATGTTGAATGAAACATCTTTCATTTTATTATAAGTGGGACTGCACTGAGCACATTTCGTAATCTATAATCAAACATTTTAGTTTAAAGTTTAATCACTTAAGGACATTGGTGAATGCTCGAATAGACGCATTCAATTAATTCTTATTTTTTTAAGCATTTCAAGCGGAAATAACCAAATAGAATTTTCTAGGACAATTGATTTAAATAGATTTTAACTTAATTACAAATAAATAAAATTTTTTTTCTTAAATAATAATTTATGGTAAAAATCCAATTTCATGGTATTTGATTCACACACACACATATATGCATATTTTAAAATATGTATATCTCTAGTATGGCAATCGTAATCATAGCTAAATTAACAGCTAGTTATGAGCTATCTTTTTTTTTTCTTTATTTTTCTTGTTAATGAGATTTTCTACGCATCTGACAAAACGTTAATCGTCACAATCCATTCATAGTAAATTTTTCAAATCTAATCTTTATTTTAGTTTTTTTTTTTTTAATTTAAGATAAAGGGGATCTAGTATGAGAGATAAATTATGCAATTTTATTTTCTAGGTACTAAATTCCAAAAATTTGAGAAATTTTTCGCCTTAATTTAAAACTATTTCTCATTCATTTTGAGCAAAACAAGATCCGGTCAGGTCCTTGTTTTCCGGATTATCCAGCTATTTGAGTGCATTTAAGAGGCGAATTAAGGCCTAAAGTCAATTTTTCGAGTACTGACCTAGTGCTGTGTAATCCTCTTGCAGTTGAAGTAGCGTTTTGAAGCGCCGATATTCTTCTATCATCATAATCAATCATTTTGAGCGGAAGAGCGAGTCTCTCTCTCTCTCTCTCTTTCTCTCATTCACATATTCACTGTTTCACTGTCAAAAAAATTTTTGCTGATAAAAATTTATTGTTTTTTTAACTTTTTTTCTTTAGTTTTATTTTTAATTAGTTTTTTTTTTACACGTCCTAAATTTGGCAAGCACTTAGCTTGACATTAACCTGCATTTTAGAAATTTAAATGCTTAAATGGAATCAAGTGCTTGACGACGATGCGAACTTATTGAATTTGAAGCTAAGCACGAATCGATCTTGATTTAAAGCAAAGATAAGCAATTAGCGCATGGATGTTATCAACTTGGGACCACATGGCAGACCTTTGCAGCAAGCGCTCCGAGCTTCGATTTCACTTTGGCCTTGTCATGAAACACCAATTATAAATATCTCTAGGAAATGTTTTCCCAATTGCTTTTCTAATTTATTCTATTTTATTCTTGTCGATTTTGGCACTAGGGCCTCTAATGAAGTTAGTAGAACGAACCAAACCAAATTATATAAACTTGAATATATTTTTACTAGATTTTAATCAAAATTATAAATAATAAATAATTGTTTTTCTAAGGTTTTTCTCTGCTTATATGCCAAGCAAGTGGAAAGAAAGAGCCGGTAAATAAAAATCGGTCTTATTAAAGCATTGCGTAATTTGCAAAAATTTCAAAGCCAAAATATGATTAAATACCCAATATTGTTAAATATCTTTGGTAAATATTTTTAAATGGACACTAAAGTTAGGCAAGATTAAAATTCAAACAAAATCTTAAGTTAAATATTTGATAAATAGAAAAAAGAAAAAAAAACGAATCTAGTTAAATGTGAAGTAATATTAGATCAACAGATATTTGGGCCAACATAGATAACTTTAATTACAAGCTTAGAATTTAAACTAATTAAAAAAGGATTCTCTCTCTCTCAAAAAGCCGTACTATTTACATAATGTAGGATTTTTCTTGACACCGAGTAACTATTTTCTTATCAACTTTTTTTTTTCTTCATATCGGTTTAATCTAAGATAAAAAAAAAAAAAATTATTAAAATTTTTTTTCAAATTTTTTCTCTTATCAAAAGTCCGATTTATTTGATGTCATTGGCAGACTATTGACCAAAAATAATTTCTATTTTTTTTTTTAGATTTTAAAAAGAAAAATTTAGTTTTTCTTTTCCTCGAAATGTTCAATTCAGCCTCGAGATTTTAATTTAATTAGAGATAAATAATCAATTACTTAATGACATGCAAAATAAAACGACCAAGTAAGAGGAAGAAACTTTTTTTTTTTTAAATTTTAATTGTTTGTGTCTGCTTTGAAGAAGTATGCATAATTTGGCCAGTGATATGGTCCTGCACAAGTCGACATCAAGCTTGGAAAAACTTGACGATAATTTCTATGGCGCTTTTCAGCAGCACTACGAATTTTTGATGGACAAAGGCCTCATAGAAACGTGCAAGGTAAGACTAGAATCAAAATTTTTTGGAAACAACTGATTAATTTTAATGCTAGCATTCGGGAGCTCAGAAGACCGACAGCGAGGACTTGACCGTCAATGTGTCCTATCGCGAATTTATGCATCAGTTTAATCAGATAAAAAATTGGCTCGATCAATTTCGGTCTATTCGCTACACGAACACAGCTTCGTCGAGTTTTAGTGAAAAATATTCCAATCAAGTAATTAAGTTTGATCTTAAATCTCAGTGGATTATTATGTAATATATCGTGACTTTATAAATAAAAATGTCATAAAAATTTACAAAAATTATTCATTGAATAAAACTCATTAAAAAAAAATTTTATTATTTTTTTATAATCATTTTTTTTAGATATTTTACGAAGAAATACTAAAAAGATCACCCCGCAGGGAATTATTGAATGAGTATGCATGTCATTTGATAAAGTATCATCCCAACTTGAAGCATGATGTTTTATCCAAACTTCACTATTTGAACAAACAGTGGAAATCAATCGAATCAATAATATCAAAACGCTATTTTAATCAAGATATGGCCAAAGGTAAACAATGTTATCTTAAATCCCGCGGAGTTTAATTTCATATTTGCTTAGATCTTGGCGAGGACTTAAAATATTTTGAATTGTGGCTGGCTAAAGTAGAGAATTCGATAGAAAATTTATGTCTAAAGCCAGAATGGACTCTGTCCGAAATAGAAAACTGTCTAAACGAGCATAAGGTAGTAAATAAAATATTTTTTTTCCCTAATTTAATATTTTAATAGTGTCTTCAAAACGATATCGAATCTCATGCAAAGATAATCAATTCAGTGCTTAAATTGAGCGCTAAATTGAATCAAGAGAACAAAGAATACGCTAAAATATATGAGAATGGCATGTTTTTGCAGAATAAATGGCACTGTCTATGGTTAAATAGTCTCGAATGGCAATGTAGATTAGAACAAGAAATAAATCGTATAAAAAAGGTATTTATTAATTTCTTATCTTTATTTTTTTTTTCGTAAATATTTATAATTAATTAATGATTATTTATTTTAAATGCGACCCCTTTATTTGTATATAGTATACATTTTTATTAAGATTGAAAGATTAGCAAGCATAGTTTTAATTTTTTTTTTTTTTCAAAATGTACTTAATCTAAGATCTTAGTATACAATTATTAAAATCAATCAACTTTTTCTAAATACTTGGCTAAGCAAGATTTTGACTAAAGGTCTACAATTAGGCTAAATTCAATTTCACTTATATGCAATTTTGCGTAGCAAGCTTTCTAGCCCAACAAAAAAAAAATTACTATTTTAGCAGTCAGATAACAAGCACTTTTAATAATTTCAGAGCAGACAAGTGGAAGACCTGTCCTGTCATTTCTATGCGATTAGACTGCATACGGCTCAATTAATCAGAGTCTAATGCTTTCTTCCTCTTTATTTCATTTGTCTGTCGTAAAAAAATTTTTCAACTCTTAACCGGAATTTTTGTCCCCCTACTTGATTGCTCAATAGTTTTTAAATTGATTTTTTATTTATTGGAATCTCATCAAAAATTTCATTAGAAAACCCCTAATTTTTAAATTGAAGCAACATCTTATTTGAACCAAATTTGATGAGGACACAAAATCAAAACAAGGAAAATAAGTCACATTAATTTAATGAATAAAAATTTTTTTTAAATTATTTCATTTAGATTTAGATGAAGATCATAATCAAATAATTTACTTTTTTGACTTAAATCAAAAATGATTTGGTTGGGTTTATTTTTAAAATTTGAGTGAATAAAATAGAAGCAAGTAAAAAAAGATTTTATTTTTTTAAAATAAGCTCAATTCAAATAGATAAAATTTTAAATATTTAAAAATTTTTTTTTTTTTTATAAATATATTATTTTTATCTTTAAAATTAAAAAAAAGAAAAAAGTAATCTGAAATTTAGTAAATATTTTTGAAGGGTGCTTAAAATCAATTAAATGACTGATAAAAAATTACAAATATTAGTCCATCTTTGGTTAAAAGAGATGACAATCGTTCATTAAAAGCAAATAATAAATAAAGAGGGTCATGTTTTTGATTGACAAACATCGAATCTAAACCATTTTGTTTAGGTGTTGGTCATATTTCAAATGATAAATCTAAGTTTGGTCAAAGCTGATAAACAAATAAGACGATAACATGTTTAATCATATGGTTAAGGAATTAGGCTTGCAAATTTCAATGAGAAATGCGACCACCAAAATGCACTAACCTCAATAGTCATTTCGACAACAACAACAAAAAAAACTTGATAACTATATTTAAGTATTTGTTCACTTATCATGAAAATTGTTTTAAACATTGATTAGTGCCAAAATAATACTCCAAGAGTGTTTTATAAAGTTTCAAAAATTGAATAGTGAATAGACCAGCGTGAGTTGCAAATAGTCCGATTGTTGACTTTGTAAAACAGTTGTCAATAGTCTGGCTGTTGATGCTCTCATGAGTTGTAAATTAAGTATCCCGCATGTCAATAGACGCGTTTATATTTGAGCATACTAAGGTATTATTCGAATATATCACGCATTAAAAATAAAGAAATACAATTTCGGTCATTAGGCTTTTGAAAAATAAATTCATAAGTATTAAATTTGCATTTTCATATTTTTAATTTGAAAATTTTAATGATATTTTTTTCTTTTTCTTTTTTTTTTTTTGTTTTTATTCTAAATTTAGGTTATGCAATTAAGAAAAATTTCACACAACGCACACACTAATCTCTTTGTTTCCGAAACGATCAAAAAATCAATTGATTCTTATGCAATAGGCTTTATTGGCCCCGCTCGAACTCTAATCAAAACATATAATTTCTATATTTGATAAGTTTATATTAGGAAAATTTGTTTTATTTTTTATTTTTTCTAATTATTCATTAAAAACATATCCTTTTTTCTAAGTATTCAGCGCCATTTACAACCTAATATTTACTGCGAGGCTTCTTGTCCAAATTTAGCCTCATTTTCTCTCTTTTAGTTAGATCACCTTTCAAACTCGAAATGAGTCCGCACTCTAAGGCTTCCTCATTCTATCCAGTCTTTTTTTAGACCGGTTTTTCTTATTCCTATTTATATATCTTAATTTCCTATTCTTTTTTTTTTCTCTAATTTTTAAATTTTAATAAATATTTTTTCGTATTTGACATTAATTTTAAGAATTCTTATTTATAACGTTTTCAAAAAAAAACAGAGTCACTCAAAATAGAGAAAAATCTATTCAAAAATTAAATTCTTCAGGCAGTTTTGAATATATTGACTGTACGCTAATTGTTGCCAATTTAAAAACCTCTCTTTTAAAAAAAAAGTTTCCAATTAGTATTATGATAAATGAAAAATTTTAGCTAAAGAAAAAAGAGTATTGTATTCTTTTTGTACAATATTTATGTTCTAGACATTCTTAATTGATTTTTCACTTTATAGTTTGGAGAAAAAAATTCAATTTTAATTTTTTAGACCATCATTATCACCTGTACTAAAATCAAAGTCTTGCCCCAAGCATACTTAGCTACTATTTTATAATAGATTATTATTTTAAGTCTATCCTAAACTAGCTATTTAGCCAAATGATGCTTTTTATTTTAAAAATTTCGGGCTTTAATTTTCATCTTTGGATTAAGTCAAGATTTAAGTAAAAAAAAAAATCAAAAATTAATCTTAATAAAATTTTATTAATAATTTTTAATTTAAACACAAATATATTTTTTCAATTATTTATTCAAGTACAAGTAGTTGTCGATGGGGATTATCGATTTTTAGGACTTTTATGAAGAATGTCGGGAGAAAATAATTTTCATCCCATTCAAATAGCATTCTAATATATTGAAAAAAAATTATCCAAGTATTGTCAACAAAAATCAATAGGATGGATTAAAAATTGCTAAAATAAAAATGTCACGTAATTAAAAATCTAGCATCTGTAGGTTTTTTTGAATTTTTGGTATTATTATTCTAATTTTAATAGTTTAAATTTTTTAGAAAAGAAAAAAAAATTGCTAATTACTTGTCTTGAGAGACTTTGGTAATTTTTAGTTGAGGCTCAATAGGCAATATTTGGTAACTAGATATAAAAAGCTAATCTAAAACCAAATAACTATCGGATTTTTGACTAGAACAAAAAAAAAAAAAAAAGATTAAGGCCAGAATAAAATAGAAAAACAATGATTATGATTGCCGTTTAATTAGTAGGTCTCGAATTGTCTGACTGAATCAAGTGTCCTCTATTGCTGAGAAACGAGTTTAATTGTTATTACACTAATTTAAATCTGGGCCGAAACATTTTAATATTCAACAAGCTTAGAACATTTATATTTAATTACCCGCAATTAAATCACACTATAAAATAAGCTAGATTAAGGACTCAAACGATCCATTTTCAAGCTCGTACTGATGCATCTTTTATTCAGATTATTCATATATACTTTTTTCTAAATTTATCTTTCTCATTCAACTAACAATCATTTCCTATATAAATCATTTTTGATGTGGCAATTATAGTCCCGCGACAAGTTGATTAATTAAAATTTAAATTTGACATTCTTGAATTTTTAGAGAGCAATTAAATAGAATACACATAGCCAAGGGTTTACAAGTATGCATAGACAAGATTGTATCTCTGAATAAATAGTCATATTTAGGTCTAGAGTTGGACGACCTTTCAAATAAAATATTTTTTAAAACTATCTTATTTTTCTAATAATAATAACTAGAATTTTTAGCGTTTGATTTAAATACCATTGGCAAAGTCGCAGCGTGTCCGTTTCTGTTACAACAATTGCTCTTAGAGTGTGTCTAAACTGTGTCTATTCACAATTTGCCCTCAAGTTGTTTGTTCAAGATCAGTCTAGGATAATTATTCTATTACCTTAAGATAAATAAAATAAAAAGTAACATCAGTTCATGTGTGCAAACAATATAAACCGGTCTACGGTCTCATTTAAATTAAAATATAAAAAAAAAAGAAACATTTTTAGCTTTTATTTTATGCGCCACTGAACTCATGGAACAGTTGGCGATGAGTTTATCGATTTTCACGGGCTTTTTAAAATATCAGTAATTAATTTTGTCATTAACATTTAGATATTGAGATTTTGCAATTTCCTATTAATAAAAATTTGCTCCCCGGTTACCTCGGGAATAGGTAAACTATTCATTTAATAAATGATCTTTCAATCAAACTGTATTGAAAGGTTTCGTTGAGTATCTAGATAAGATAGATTTATTTATTTTAAAAACTTAAGAGGTAAACAGTGCATATTTTGTTTATTCAGCTATTGAAAATTTTAACACTTTTAATTGGGAAAAATACCATGGGCTTAAGCTAATATCTTAAGCTCATTAGATTAATTGCAGTGGGAGGCAAAGTTTAATATTTTCAAAAATTTCTTTAAGATTATGTCATTAGCTTTGAAAAGTAGATTGTACGGTGGGTTGTTTATTTTTGAAAAATTCTTTAGTTTGGTAAATTTAAGTGTAAAAAATTTTTAGTCAAAAATCTTAGAAATAAATTGATTATTTTAAATTTTAGAGCCAAAAAATTTGATTAAAATTTGAGAAAAATTTTTTTTTTTTTTTTTCTAAATGAGTGTTTTTGGTGAGCGGCAGGGCCAGGTAGGAGAAAATTTTTCTGACTGAGGGCATAAGTATAATAGTTTGACAAAAGCGAATAAAAAAAACCGTGTGAAATCAAACGAGCTAAACAAAAAATTTACCTTGTTAATTTTAAAATTTAGTTAAAATTTGCTCAAGTACTTAATAAGAATTATTTAAGATTCAATGGTTTCATTAAAAAATACCAAGCCAAATCATAAACTTTTTTTTTGTTCTAAAAACCTTAATTTTGTAGTATCATCAAGATTTGGCTTTTTTCTTTTTTTTTTTTTTTTTTTTTTTTAAAAAAATTAAAAGCTTTAATTAGAAAATTTCAATTAAAAGTTGTGTAATTTCTAATGCAATTTTTTATTTTTTTAAAATAAAGAAATTT
>VANL01000122.1:0-63232 GCA_006352455.1 Brachionus sp. 'Tiscar'
GACTCTATTAATTTATGTTTAAACAATATAAATAATAGAAAATATTTTCTTCTTCTTCAAGAATTAACTAAATCATTCTGATTTAAAATGTTTAAAATTTATGTTTTTTTACATGTATTTTTTATCTTATTTTATCTTTTTTCTTTTTTTTAAGTCTTTATCTTTTCTTTTTCTTTAATTTTTCAAATTTAAAATTTTTACATTTACTTCTCCTAATAAGAGGTTAATTCAATTTAAATAAATAATCTTATAAATAATTAAAAAGAGAAAGAGTTGCTATTTCAAATGATGCATAACATTACATAAAAATTTATTATTGAATGAGATTTTTTCTTTCAACTAAAGACGAATAAACTTATTAAACAAACTAAGAATAAAAAAGTAGAACATCAATGTTTATATAATGTATAAATTTGTATTTAAATATTAGTATTAAATCAAAAAATTTTATTTTTTTCATACTAACTTTTAATTTGATTGATAGATTATTTCACACGAAAAAAAATTATAACATTAAAAAAAATAAAAATCGAATTAAATAATCATATTCATATTAAAAATTTTGACTTGACAATAATCTGATTCAAAAAAAACAAAACCTTAAAATTTATATTTTAAATTAATAAGGCTAAAAACAAGCGACGCTATGTGATGGGAATTAGAGAAGTTACCAAGCATTTGAGACTTCAAAAAATAAAATGTGTTATAATAGCTCCAAATTGTGAAAAAATTGAATCAAAAGGCGGTTTAGACGATGCTATAAATTCTATTATTCAAATAGCAATGGAACAAAATATTCCATTTTTGTTTGCCCTAGGTCGCAAAGATTTGGGAAAGGCTGTTAAAAAATTAGTACCTATATCAGTAATTGGAATTTTTGATTACAGCGGTGCCGAAGAACACTTCAAGCGACTTGTTGAATTGGCCAATAACGCCAAATTGGCATATCAAGATATGGTCGAGGACCTGGAAAAAGAGGAATGTGAAAATTTTATATTTCAATCGAAAGAAAAAGTTGAAAGTTTTCCAACAAATCCATGTTTTTTACCTAAAATACCAAGTCATATGGCTCATTCGAGAACTCCGTCCAATGGTTCTAATATTTCAATTGAACCAATGTATCACATGAATTATCATACTCATTCTCGTAGCGCTTCGGGAAACTTCAACTATGGTCACACTACTTTGACAAGTGGTCATGCTAGAAGCGCTTCAGGTGGAGGCTTGGGAACCGGTGGTCTCAATTTGGATCTTTTGGTTGGAAACAAAAATTGGACCCATTCTAGAACTCCTTCAAATTGTAGTAACAATTCGTTCATGAGCAGAGTTTCTGAGCCAATTTCGGAAATGAATTATGACCTTAGCTCTGCTCAAGCTGCTGTTCAATATTATAGTGAGCAAGTAAGACAAGAAATGAAAGAAAACGATTCTATAAATCAAACTAGTTGTCAAGAAGTGAATAAAAATGATCAAGAAATAGACAGTGAAAATGCTTCAGCTTCATTGAGTAATTTACATTTAGGATGCATAAATGAAATAGATGCGGGTAATGAAGCGGACACAGAAGAAAAATAGTTTGCATAAATAATATTTAACATTGAAAAAATTTTTAACAGTGATAACTTAATTTTTATTTGTTTCTAATTTTTTAATTCCGATTGAGAGAAAAAACTTTTTTATTATAAAAAAATAATAAAAGTATAAATTTTAGCTTAATCGAAATTAGCATTAGATGGTACAAAAAAATAATTTTTTGTTGCTTTTAAAATTGTACCATTTTTGATGGGTGCTAATATCAGGACTTCGGAATAGTGCTAATTTTCGATTAAAAAAAAATAAATTTAAAATAAATTTATTCAATTTTGTTTGATTGATCAATTTTTTGAGTTTATTTGAATTTTAGATAAAAATATTTTTAAAAGGTAATTTAATTTTAAAGCACAAATAGCAGAAATTTAGATTATACAAAAAAGTGTATATTTTTAAAAAAGAAAATTTATTTTTTATTAATTTTGGATAGAAAATAGAAAATTTTAATAGAAAAAAAATTAACTTCAAGACAATTTCATTGAAATTATTTAATTAAAAAAATGATAATTTGTTAATTTATTTTTTTCTTTATGCATATTTAAAATCAAATCAAAAAAATGTTTCAATTATTTTTCATTCCATTAAAAAATTCGGTCCAACATAAAATAAACAAATAAATAATTTAAAATAATTTAATAAATTTCTAACAAAAAGAAAAAATTGAGATTTATCAAAGGCGTAAAATCCTTTCACATAATCTTCCCAAATTTGAGTACGATGATTAGATTAAAATCATTTAATGTAATAATTTACATTCAAAATTTTAAAAATAAGGATAAACAAAAAAAATAAATTTTTAATCCAAAAGTCAATGCATATACTAAGAGAAAGCTTTTTAACCTTTCGTTTAACCCGTAAAATATTAATAAAATCAAATATTAAAATGATTTTAATTAATAATAATCATACGTCTCGAATTGTTTCGGTTGAAGCCAAAAAACATTTTCTAAATAATGTTAAGAAAGATAAAAATTTAGGCAAAATGGAGCCGATTGTAGAAAAATTCGGCGCCTTATGGATTAGTTGTTTTGAAACTAGGCATGATGCCAATCAAAAAATTGTACCCATTACAAATCGTGTTCGTATTCTGGAAGATGATGCTTCAGAAATAGAAGAATACCTATGGGAAGAATTTATGAACAGCAAACAAAACATCTATCAACTTCATCTAAATTTAATCGAATATTTTCACTCGAACCAGATGGTAAATTCAGACGCATGTATCATTTTCCTAAATAGAACATTTGAAGGTTGGTGGAAACAGCAAGTTAATCGTGTAAAACGGGGTGTTTCAAAAAACAGTTGTCATTTAATGCAAAATTGTTCGGATTCATCTTGTTTATGCTTTATACAGCCTCAGCTTGTTGATAAAGCGTTTAATTTAGCAATCGCGAAAATTTTTCTTTTAAGTTCTTTCAACAAAATTTACAAGTTTGAGGATAATTTTCAAATGTTACAGCCAACAATTGAAAAATTTTTAAGCAATGCAATTACACTTAATAGAATAAAACTAGTTAATGAGTTAAAACTCAACGATTTTTACAAAATTGACTATGAAAATGTAAGTTGAAATTTTTATAATTTAAATAAAATTTTAATTTTAAACAATAAGTACAAATTTCCAAAATTTTTTCCTCTATTTTTTAGTTTAAGATAACTCAAGATTTTATCTGGAATTTTTTTGAGTTCCGATAATGTTACTTTAATAAAACGAATTTTTAAATTAGTTTGTTTTAAGTTTACTTTGACTTATAGCATTTTTTTTCTAAAGTGGACATAAATATTTGTTTTTAACCTAACCTTAAGAGTCCTTAAACTTAGTTTTGATGAATAAAGTAATTTTTTCGACTTCCTATCAAACCTAAATTGAAAACTTCATTAAGTGCACAAGTTTTTTCTGCGAAAAAAATTTTTTGTTTAAATCAAAAACTTATATGTGCTAAGATCTTAAAAATAAAAGAAAATATTGAATATTATTAGAAAATTTTTTTTTAATTTTTCAAATTGTCACAATAGTTTTGATCTAGTTTTAAAAATTATTACTAATTATTCTTATTTATTTGTTAAGTTTAATAAAGTTTAATATAATTTTAATTTTTTTTAATTATTTTTCCAATTTTTCAAGGCATTAATACCATTGCTAATCGAAGATAAATACAGCATTATAGAAGAAATGGTATCTACAAACGAAAAGACTCTTTACGCATTTTTAGATGTGTGTAATAATCTTTGCAATGGAAATACTAATTTCAAAAAAGTAGCTGAGTAAGCGAGTTTTTTTTGTTTATTTGTTTTCAATTAATCAGTTAATTGTTTTAAGATCTTTTAAAATGAAGAAATGCCACAATTTTAGCGGAAGTAAAGTCGCAAAATATGCAGTTAACTGTCTAAAAAAGATAAATAAAACAAATGGGATTAATGAAATGTATCCTGGAATAATTTTTCAATTAAAACTAAATCAACTAAGATTTTTGATAAACAATCGATATAATCAATCTGATCTTATAAGTTTCGAAGGTTGGACCGAATTATTAATAGTAAATAATCTAAAAAGAATATTTAATTATTTTTTCTTTATTTTTTTTAAGAGTCTTGTAGGAGATAACGAAAATTTGATTTATCAGCTTTTTTTGGAAGTAATTAACTATCACCAAGACGTACTGACTGGATTTCATCTTTCAAAAATATATGGTGATAAATATATTAGTCGACTTCCAGCATCAGCACAGGCTCTGTATCAAAATAATATTGAGCTAATAAAAATGGATTATGAAAGCAAAATTTTTCAGCTCAAAAATCCAATTACAGATAAGTTTTATTGGCCCGAAAATTTAAAAATCGAAGATCTAGAATTAATTTATTCAAAAGAAAGCTTTAACAACATGTTAGATTATTTTGAAAAAAATGAACCTGATGTTATAGGTTTAATTTAAACACATATTGTTTGATCTATTTTTAAATGCAAATTTTTATTTTCTTAAAGGTTTAGATTGTGAATGGAAGCCGTCATTTGGCACTGAGGATTTGATTGATGATGAGGACTTGAAAGCTAAAAATCAGCGCCCTGACACTTTACAGATAGCAACTCGGAAAAAAGTATTTGTAATCGATTCTCGTGATTTGGTCGACGTATTAGATGACAATGAGATGGACAGGTTTGCCAAGTTGGTTCTTTTCTCAGAAAAAATGCTTAAATTAGGCTATGATTTTGATCAAGATTCTAAAAAATTATATCATTCATTTGCAAAATATAAGCATGTTTTTTTTGAGTTTTCGGAAAATGTCATAAATATAAATCAAGTTATTAGTGATGTAATTTTTCAAAATATAATTTCTTCCTACTTAAAAATTTATTTTTAAGTTGGAAAAAAATTGGCCGTTGTTTGAAACAAGTGGAAAAAATCTAAAAACAAAAGGTTTAAGTAAATTGACAGAAAGTTGTTTTGGTAAACCGTTGGATAAAAGCGAATGTATGTCGAATTGGCAAAATCGTCCATTGAGAAAAGGTCAAATTAAATATGCCTGTTTGGATGCCTACATTCTAATTGAAATTAATGATTTTATTCAACGAAGAATCAGGGAACTTAATATTGAATATGATTACACTTCTAAAAGTTCATTTTTATGAAATTGTCAAATTTGAAAAATTTGTTTAATTAAACAATTTTCTTCAGAATAAATACGGAGAATACAAATATAGTAAATAAAAAATATATAAAATAAAGAACTCAATAATACAAATTGGTATAGAAAATAATTTTAATTTTTTTCTTTATTTTTAAAATTATATATTTATTAGGCCAAATGCAAAATTATTAAATTTTTTATTAAAATATTGTGGAAAATTAATGGTCAATAAAAATTTATTTTATTTTTTTTTCAGAAATCTTTTTTTATAATTTAGCAATCTAAGGACTCACATTTTTCTCAAAGTCGAGACTTTTATCTTAAATAGATTCAAAATTTGTATTCATTTTATTTAAATTTAACAGAGTCTCACAAAAATAACATTTGCTTACATTATTTAGCTTTCAAGGTTCGATCCCTGCAAGAGGAGAGAAAATTTTATGAATGTCTCTGGAGTACGGGGCGCATGTTTTAAACCCTTTTCATTTAAAAAAAATGGAAGAAAGAAAGGAGATGAGCATTTATATTTAATATATTTTGTCAATTGATTTTTTTGTTTAATTAATTTTTATTTTAATTAAAATATTTGAAAAATTAAAATAGTAGAAATTTTATATTTTTAGAAGCAGTTTTTATTTTAAACTTTTCCAACTTATTCTTAAACTAAATTACAGTGATTTTGATTAGAGGGTTTTTTTTCTGGTCTACTTAAATATTAATTGTATAAAAAAAAGAGAAGAAAATTGCTTATTCTAGCCTATCGATTAAATTTAAAAATTCAAATTTGAAACTAAATATTTATTTTTTCAAAATTAAAGATAATTACAATTTATGAGAGTTTAAATTTAAAATCAAACAAAATAAAAAATTATATGAACAAATAACCGAGTAGACAAAACAAAACAATTGATTTGTCATTACTTCATTTTTTTCCATTTCTCATTGATTCTTCTCTTTCGGAGCTGTGATCATCACGACGATGACTTTTGTGGTGTCTAGAATGCTTATGTTTTCGTCTATGCCGTCTTTCAGACGAAGAGTCTCTAGATCGTGATCTTGATCTTGAATTTTTTTTTCTAGACTCATGCTTATGTCTGTGTGAGCTGCTTCGATCTCTGCTCCTTTTTGGACTTTTCTCTCGACTAGGACTTCTACGTCTATGTCTCTCTCTTCTTTCTTTAGACTCATCTGCTGATCGGCTTCGACTTTTTCTGGGCCTTTTTCGCTCATCTCTCAGAGCCTCACTCAATTCAGGAGGAGGTGAACGCTTCATTATCGTACCACTAATCAAATAATAAAGACTTAAAATTTAAACTAAATTAACTTTTTAGGTACCTTTCGTAAAAAGCATTTGAATCAATACAATTTCCATATCTTTCTCTTAAAGCCTCCATTATTTCATTTTGTATTGGTACTGGTATTCTTGGAAAAAGAGTATCAAACCATTCTAGCCGAATTAGCCACTTGCGAAGCATTTGACCGATTGAAATAACCATACCTCCTCCAGCTTTTACATCAAGTTCCTATAATAATTATTTAAATTTAAGCAAAAAATTTTAGCATTCGTGTGAAAGTTTTTTAATTTACTTCTTCATCATCTAAATAATCACAAAACCAACTATACAAATCTTGAGGATTTTGAGTGTAACGGACATACATAAATCCGAGTCCTCTTATATAAGGTGAATCCTTATGAGTTATTAGGCCAATGACTTGTTTTCTAGTAAGTTTTAAAGTGTAAAGCTTGTACAAAAGACAGTAAGCAGTTGAAACAATACCACCGCCACCCACTCCTCGGACACCACCACACATGCCAGTTAGACCCTGCGTGCGTCGGCTGCCCTTTTCCCAAGGCTCCAAATGAGTTACCTTAAGCAAAAAAAAAAATTTATAACTTGAATATTTATTAAACGATTTTGAGAAATTCTTTAATTATTAGGACTAACTTGAACTTGGAATTTCAACTAACTCGATAGTATATTTCGTCAATAACTTCATGATATGTTTTGAGTTCGAATAGCTTCTGCTTAAAATAAGTAGAAGATTGAATGTTTGTTAGAATCATTGGATTCAAATTCATTGAGTCCTTGTTGCCCCATATATGAAGTACATTTGTTTCACGACCCATTCTTTCTTACTTGGTATTTTTTATTCCAAATTTTTATTTTTTTACTCTTCTGATAATTTCTCGTATGAAATTATTTTTTTTTATAATAAAAATGTATATATTACCTTATTGCTTTTTATTTCATATTTATTTTAGTTTTTTATTTTAATGACACAAATAACTAAACAAAAAATCAGCTTAAATATATTGAAATTGTCTTCTTACACTTAGCAATCATTATATCAATTATTATTATTATTATTATTATGTTCTTAGGCTGAGGCCGTATCAATTATTATTATTATTATTATTATGTTCTTAGGCTGAGGCCGTCATTCGACCACTTGCTCAACGCCCCGTCAAATAAGATGGCGTTATATTTTTAAAATTTTCCGATAAAATAAAAAATAAAAAATAAACGAATGAAATTTAAATATATACAAAAAAGAAAAATAGTTCAATTATTTTAGACATTTAAATTAGAGTAAAAAAATAACATAGAAATTCTATGTTTAATTTATCCTATTGTATTTTAAAAGACCATAAATGCTCTCTGTTTGGCGCTCCTGCTTATTGAACACTTTTTTATATCTTCGAAAACTGTGTTAATTTTCTTGGACGTCTAAAACTCCAACTTTGTAACCCATAATATTTGCATTTTTCTATCAGATCCATTATATCAATTATGAACTTTATAGCTTAAAACAAGCTAAAAATCTTAATCTTTTTATTTAGATAATTTTTTTGGCTAAAATTAAAAATCAAACATAAACCCAAATTCAATTCAGATGAAATTTAGAATTAAAAATCGATCGAAACTTTTAGATGATGAAGAATATGTCTCTTTACAATCTAGGTCGACTCAAACAGATGCCTCTAGTTTCGATTACAAGTTAAAGCGTAAAAACTAACGACTGATGCATAAGTAAATGCACAAAAGTTAAAAGCGAATAACTAAAAAAATACAAATGATATTAAGTTCTGTTTTTTTTATGTTGTAAGGATTTTAATTTTTAATAGAATTAAAATTTTCAAATAATTAAAAAACTCCATCGTGGCCGATTTTTCTGAGCTTTGCTTTGACCGCCACCATAAGGGCTTTCAAAAAATTTAAGTCGAATTCCTTCAACTTGAATTTAGTACGGTCAATAAGCTGTTGCTCAGTTGAGGCTTGTCAACCTCCCTCGTATACTTTTTCACTTAAACAACTCCAAAAATTTTCGATTGAACGCGTTTGAGGGACAGTTGGCGGGTTGATATCCTTGGTCACATGATTTACATTTTCGTTCATCAATGTTGTGCTTTCCATAGAATAGTGAGCAGACGCTTATTCAGGCCAAAAAACGTAGTCAAGATATTGATGATACTTATGTATAAATGGGAAAAGGCGTTTATTCAAGCATTCGTGGATGCTTGAACGAAAAAATTCATATTTTGTTTTTTTCCAAAAAGTAATCTTGTATCCATTAGAATGTAATTCAGTTAGTTATGTGAAACAATTTTTATGGTTTCAGTATTAACTGAAGCTAAATCGGCAATTGAAGTTGTTAATGTACTCTTTGATATTTTCACATTGATTGGTATTCCGATTATTTTGCAATCTGATAATGGTCGTGAATTTTGCAACCAAATAGTTAAAGCTTTAAAAGCAATGTGGCCAGACTGTTTTATCAATTGATGGTGGCCAAGGTATGATAAATCGATGTGGTTGCAAATAATCACAATTATTGTGTAACTCAAGATGTCATGGAGGTTATTCAAGCTGCAAAAACAAATGAATTTTTTTAATTACATTATTTCACTAATTTACTAAAAAGATTCCAGAAAATTAGCTTAACTTACTTTTTTTCATTTTGAAAATATACGTTTCGTTTCAGTAAATTACTTATATAAATATAAAATCAGTAAATATTTAAAATTTATTTTTTTTTTTTGCTATACATTTTTACTGATAGACCAGTAAATTTACAAATTTACGTGTTTTAGAAATTTACGGTAACATATATAAATAAAGGATCACCTGATCATTTGCATGATCGGTCAAGTTAACTTTACTTTTGTCAATTTAATTATGCATCATCGAAATTTTTTTACTCTGCCGACGGAGGCTTCCGTGTGTAATGATTCGAAACAAGATGGCGCAGTTAAATTAAAAAAAATTAAGTAAGAAAAAAAATTTGCAAACAGCAGTTAAATTTGTTGAACAAGGACATGTTCGAGTCGGTCCTTAGCGGATTACAGATCCAGCATTTTTGGTAAGCCGTAAGCTAGAGGATTACATCACGTGGAGTGACACTTCAGCAAATTTTTTAATCATAATTAACAAGTTTCAATATAAAACTCAAATTTTAAAACAATTTTTGACCAACATCACTACTTAATAATAAAGCATGTCAAAGTTTTTTTCTCAATCTTTTTTTTTTCCCATCCTTGTAAGAATATATTAATTTTTTTTTACTTGATTTTAATCCAGATTTAAATTATGTGATTACCATTATTTAGACACAAAAAATTTATTTCCGAAAACTAATATTTCGTAATTATTTACTTTGGTTTTATTTAAAAATTCATTTAATTTCACAAAAATAGACTAATTATAAATTTTATTCATGAAAATATTTGTTGTCAAGAAATTTGCATCAATTTTTGATTTTAAATTTAACAGTTGTAAAAAAAATTAATTCTAAATGATTTTTCCTTCAATAAATTGCTGTTTATCTAGAATCAGTTTAAACATTATTTGAAATTAATTTCATACAAATGTAATGGTAATTTCACAATTTTAAAACCTAGATCAAAATCGTGAATGTATTATTTTATTCAAAAATTATGGCAAGAATTATTTTAAAGCCATGCTTTTTATTTTTCTTATTATTAATATATTATTTATTTTATTAGTTTTTTATTTTTACTAAAGATGGTCCGAAAATTAAAATTTCATGAGCAAAAACTTTTAAAAAAAGTTGATTTCATTAATTGGGAAATCGATAATAATTTACATGAAATAAAAATCTTGAAAAAATTTTTTATTCAAAAAAGAGAAGACTACACAAAGTTTGTTTAATCTGGTTAATTTAAAAAATAGTTATGTTATTATATTTTTAGGTACAATAAATTATCGAGAGAGATAAGAGAGATTGCCGATAAAATAAAAGAACTGGATCCTAAAGATCCATTTAGAATTGAATCAACTTCATTGCTTTTGGATAAATTGTATTTTGAAATGAAAATATTTTGAAATTAATGAATAAATCTATTTTTAAAATAGGCATAATATGGGATTGATTCCTACCAAAGAAAGTCTGGAAATGGCTCACAAAGTAAATGCAAGTCGATTCTGCCGACGGAGGCTTCCGTGTGTAATGATTCGAAACAAGATGGCGCAAAATTTGCAAGCAGCAGTTAAATTTGTAGAACAAGGACATGTTCGAGTCGGTCCTGAGCGGATTACAGATCCAGCATTTTTGGTAAGCCGTAAGCTGGAGGATTACGTCACGTGGACAGACACTTCAGCAATTAAAAAACAAATCCAAGAGTATAATGGAATGGTAATTTATTTTAAAATTATAACTATAATTAATATCATGATGAAAAAGAACAAGCTAAATTTAATATAAAAGCGATTATTCTCATTATAAAAATAAAGTAGCATTTTTCATCATGATTTTTAAAGAGCTAGAGCTAATCAGATTTTTGTTTTTAGAGAGATGATTTCGAAGGCTAAATTTTTTAATGTAAATAATAAAATAAAAATTTTGTTACTCTCAAAAATTGTTTTAATTCCTGTCAAAAAATATCAGATCAAAATAAAATAGAAAAAAATGTCAATTTTTTTCACAAAAAGTACATCACAAAATTTGAAATCAAAATTTAGAACAAAAAATACAGACAGATCTTTTTACTTAAACACTCACTGACTTATTTACTTATGCTGATATGATAATAATATTTCAAAAAGTAATTACGAGTAAAATTTCCATCTTTTAATTAAAAATTCAGATTTTTATTTTTAGCTTTAGTTGACTAAAATTTTTATTTAAAAATCTAAAACAAATTCAAAATAAAATTAAAAAAAAAATGAAATTTAAATAAAATAATATTAGACACCAATTTTAAAGCAATAAATTTTGATTTCTTCTGCTTAATTCGTGACCAATTAGATATTTGTTTAGAATATCAAGAGCTAATTTTGTCAAGATAACTCAATTATAACCTTTGATTATTCACAAGAGCTACACATTCTGCATTTGGTTTCTTGTTAATCTTATCTGCCCTCGGTTTGTTAAACATAGTGTTGTTGGTCGTTGTATTTAATCGTCGATTAGTTGAATTTGATTTTAACTTTACAAATACTTCATTAATAAACTTGAAAAATTCTTCTCGAAATTTACTACTTGTAATGAAGTAAATAAAAAAATTGAAGGTCATATTGCAGTAGGATAAAAATTCAACTATGGCCAAAGTTAAATGGTCTTCACTTAAATCCTTGTAAAAATACATTGAAATAACTACTGGCGCTAAAAACATCAAAAATAAAATATTAACCGGGATCAACATTAGTGCCAAATTTCTGGTACGTGTGCTAAATTTAGCTTCATTCGGATTTCTGATTGCAAAGCTTCCCTTTTGTTCTCCGATCGTTTTTCCATTCTTTTGCTCAGTTTGCGTTCCGACACTAGGCTTTTTTATATTAAACTTTTTTGATTGCTGCGCAACTCTGACTATTATAATTACGCTGCAAGTTAACATAATAAAAAAAGGTATGAAAGCGTAAATGCTCATATCTGTTATTTTCCATACTTCTTGAACAATATGATCATAATAGCTTCCTTTGCGAGTCTCACAAACTACTCTGGTCTCGTTCATTGCTGAATCTTGTATTGTCTCTGTATAGCCACTCTCAAAGACTAAAAAATGACCTGACAAACCAAATGTAAAAATTAGAATAATGCTGGTCACTTTAAAAGCCACTCGTGGTGTACAAAAATCCTTGGCTCGATGAATAAACATAACTGATATTACTCGATCAATGCTGATCATGCATAACAATAATGAAGATAAATGACTTAGAAAATATGTCAGAAAGACGTGAATTTTACAAATCGGCAAATTCATGGTTCGCAAATCTCTATTTAAATTGTAATCCATCATGACACGGGTCAGTGTTACGTACAATAGCGCCAAATTTGTCACATTCAGAAAGGCAAAATAGCAAAATGAGCTAAAGCGTCTCATTTCCTTCCGGGTAAACACTATTATTGATAGTATGTTAGCAATTGTGCCAAGAATAAGAAATCCAATTGGAAATGTAGGCCATATGTACTTGAATGCAATTTGGTTGGTATACTCGAAACGGCTAACTGATGTTGTTGCAAGCAAAAAAACTGGACTAGTGGTCAAGTTTTGACTTGGTTCTGGTAATTTAACTTGTGCTTTGATCATTTTTATTTTATTGGAAAAAATAGGCTTTTCTCACTTTCTTATTTTCCAATAAGAATTTTTATTAAATCATAATTGAATAATAAATTTTGCTAAAATATCTTTAAAAAATTCAATAAAATTATAAAAAGCAATATTCAATAAAAAAATAATGTTTCCTTGATTAAATAAATAATAATAATAATAAAAAAACTTTATCTTTTTTTTTAAAAACAAAAATTTCCAAATCCTTGTTTATTTTACACTTGAAAATTTTTATTAGCGAGATTTCTTATAAATTATTATTGAAAAAAAAAAAGCTCCATTAATAGAATTTGCCACTTAATTATTAATTTAACCAAAACATGAAATGAGCTTGTGTTAAGTTCGCATGAATTTTTAGCAAATATTTGGCCACAATTGCGGATAAATTTAGTTCTAGTTGTTTCTCTTTCTCTCTCTTTTTTAAATCAATACAGATTTTGGATGCTTTTTTTTACTCTAGTATATTAATTAAGTGCTCTTAGTCTTATTGCAAAATTTTCTCTAAAATAATCTCTAAAATATTAATAATTACTCGTAAATGGATTTAAATTAAATTGAATCAAGATTCATGATGTTAGTTAGTATTATAATTTAATGACAAGTTTATTATTTTGACGATTACATCTGTGTTTAAGTATGCCATAAACTAACATTTTATTTTAATTTTGCTAAATTTAAAATCAATGAATAATCGTGACATGAACTAATTTCTAAAATAAGTAATTTTTTTCTTTAATTTATCTATAAGTATCAATTTGAATGTTATCAAATTTTATACAATGTCTTTCTGCCTGGCTAATTAATCAATTTGAAAACTAAATTTCAAGCTTATTTATAAAACAAATCGAAAAATTCAAAAATTTAATTCAAATATCTTTTTTAAAATTTGAATTTTAGATTTAAATTGTCATTACAAATCTGCTTTCCAACAATTCCGTTTTAAAACACTATCAGCAAGCTATATTAACATAATTAAAAATTAAACTAGTATTCTTGTCATTTTTTGATATCTTGATCTAAATTCTAAACATATATTGAATGACAAATTTTTTTTTATTTAAATTAATTTTTCGGAAAATTTTCTGAAATTTTTAAATTCAAAATGACTGTTTTTACAAAGAAAAAAAAGATTCTAAATTTTCCAATAAAAAATTTTCATTATAAACAGGTTAATTGTAATTACATTTATGATTTTCCTGTAATTGTACCCGCTAGTAAGCTTCCTTAAGCAATAATTTTAACCAGAAATCCGTTCTCAATATTTGAGAAAATTCCAATTTTTTTTTCAAAGATTTTGTAGCTATGATTTAAAAAATTTCTTGATAAACGATTTATAATTAGACTAACTGTTACTTTTATTCCAACGAACTTTAATATAATGAATTATATGATCGCTTGATAAAAACAATTGAGCATAAAATTTTATTGTTTTATTAGATTCAGCGCTACATTAAATTTCAGAAAGCAACGCCATAAAATACCCTCATTTCTAAGCCAAATAGCTAATTAAAGTGACATGGAAAAATTAATTAGAGGCCGAGATTATCTGAGAAGGAGTAGTTGAACTTAGTTTTTAAACTAAATAAACTTGGTTTGAAATTAGAAATTACCCTTTTACAAGAATTTTGTTTCAAACCATAAAAAGAATAGATGAATGATGTTTTATTCAAATGAATAATCTCACGTGTTTATATTTTTTAAATTAAAAATAATCTGATCATTATTTAAAGCCTTTTTTCTTCCGTTACACGAGCGACTTTGGTTCAGTAAAATCTACAAACTTTCATGTTACAGAAAAAGCTTGGCAAAATTGACGTCAATTAGTTTTACTGATATTTGTTGAACATCGCGTTAAATTTACGAATAATATTTAACGAATTTATTCTCTTTTGATCAACGATATTTTAAAATAATAAAATTACTTTAAGGAAAATGAAAAAAAAAACTAAAATTCTTTGATTTTAATGTGTTTCTTTTAATGCAACTTTGATTAAATATTAATTTGACACAATGTTTAGCCTTAAATAAAGCATGTTTATATTTTTTATCACAGGAGGGAACACAAGCTATCAATACCGATAGTTTGCTAGATAAATGTGTTTACATTACATGATAAATTTAGCTAAATTTTAAAAGATGTTTAAATAATTAAAACTGGTGTTTTTAAATCTTATTGAGAACTAATTCTTTATGATTCTGATAAAGAGTAAATAAAAGCATAAATTAAAACCAAAGAGAATTTTTTTAATACCTAAAAAAATATCCTTCCGCAAATAAAAGATTTCTTAAATTAGTTGATTGAAACTGATTTTAGCTCTCTGGAGACAGCAAAACTATTGTTTACCATGTGTGCCTGTCAATATTGTTCTATCCCAAAGCGTGAAATTCAATAAGCAAACAAAAGCATCATGGCAGTTCTTATTCCAAGTTATTTTATATTTATCTTTATTTTTCACCAATAATCAAATAAATGATTTATAAGCTTATATTTTTAAAAATATAATTTATAGCTCAATTGAAACGGGTAAGCGAAAAAAAATAGGATAAACTTAAAATTTACTAATGGAAACTTAAATAACACAGGAATAGTGAATTATTTGGCAAAGAGCTCAAACATTAATTTAATTCACCTGAATATATATTTTTAAATATTGATATTTTTTTTTATATAGAGTATTATGATAGGGTTTTAGATTAACTTTTACGAGATGTTATAAAAGTTATTTATTATTATATAAATTAATTTCTATTTAGAGAATAGAAATGCAGCCACTAGTTTAAGTTATTTGGCGGATAATGATTGCTGTCAAATTAGAAAGTTCTCCCTAGTCAATAGATCGATTTGTGTTGATAAAGATATTACTTTCTAGTAGTTAGTAAGTTTGATAACAACATATTTAAATAATCCTTTGCCATTAATCAATCAAAAGTGTCTTGACGTTACACTCAGAGAGTGAAATTATTCCTGATTATTTCAAAGTGATGAAATGTTTTCTATATCAGTAAAAAGACAGGAGCTTTAGAAGTACCTTTATGTTTGATGCAATTTATGGTTTTTTAATCCCACTTGCCTAAATTAAATTAGTCCTTTATTTTAAGACGCTATGAGTTAACATCAAAAAGAAAATTAGATTTGGCTTATAGACTGTAATCTCATTGGGTAAAGATCAGATTTCGAGTTGTGGGAATTTGAGTGATCGGTTTAGTGTTAGAATAATCTAAAATAAGCTAAATGAAAGAAAATTTTATATATTTGATCTAATTGAGAATGATAAATGAAGAAGTTTTAACAAATGGACCTTTAATCTGATATTTGAATTGATTTAAATAAAATAAAATTGATACTTAGATAAAAAAAATTTTGCATTTTTAACACTAGAAGCATAAAACGAGTCATTTGACTCGCTTTACAAAATTTTAAATCCTTATATCTTTAAAAAAATTGTCTGTTCAACTTGAACAGACAATCAAGTCACTTTTTTTAAAACTATTTTGAATCAAAAATACATGAAAAAATTCTTGGTGTTTTTAGTGTTAAATGAATAAAATTATTTAATATGATCATGGATCAAAAATCATTTTTTGACTCTCGTTTGACTCAGAATAAATTTCCATTCCATTTGTGTTCAAAAACTCAATTTATGCGATAAAATTTTCCCGGAATTTACGAATTTTTTAAGAAAAAAGGATCTTTTTTTTCGTAAAGAAAGAAAACAATTTTTATTCTCATTTCTTAATTATATCGGAATAAAAATTAAAAAAAATTCATTAAATACTTATACTTCTTAAATTATTATGGATTTGTTAAAAAAATTATCGTTTTATTCTATGAATGATTATCAGAATGTTTACTTATTAATATTATATTAATTGGCATAGAAATGAACTATGCAATCAACAACTAATTAATTAAAAATTATATATTCTAGATTTTATAATAAGAAATAATTTTCTCAAAGTTAAAAATACATTTATTTTTAAAAATACTTAAATTAAAATTAATAAGACAAATTAGTTCTCAAAAAAGAGGAAACAAGATAGTGTGGGAAATCCAAATTATTTGCTCTATAAGATTCAAGCTTACCCAAGATACAGCTAAAATTAACTACATTTGAGAAACAGTTATTTTTATTATTTTTTAGCTTCAGTAGTTATTTATACACTGTGAATGTTTTTGAAACTTTCAATTATTTATTAAATGATCAAAAAATTTAAAACAAGATAAAGATGAAATATTTATTAGAAAAAGTTATTAGCAAAAACTATTATTTAATAAACAATTAGAGTTAATTAATTTGCTAAAAAAGCAGAACTTAAGCTAGATGTTACTTAATAAGTTGCATCAGACATAGCTTTTTTATTTTAATTTATTTTCGACAAAAACAAACATAAATTTATTTAATTTAAAATTTTGTTGAATTCTTTTTTTGTAAAGTTAAAAAATAAATTCCTTTAGCTTTTTAAAAGTATTGAGATAGATTTTTAACTTTTTTAAAAGAAATGAAATTACATCGAAGTATTATTATTTGTAGACTATGAGTAATTGAATTAAAATAATCGATAGAAAAATACCTAAATCTAATTATTTTTTTCGAAGATATAAAAAAAATGATAAAATTTTAAAGATGAAATTTGTATTTTTAATAAACTTACTACCAAGTAAAAAAAAATTTAATTGATGAGCTAACAATATGAATCCATCAAACGTCGTCATCAAGATTTTTAAAATTGACCTAAGCACGGAAAGGGGCTTAGTGGCATATTTATATGGGAATACATAATGAATAGAATATTAAAAAAAAAAAAATTTCAAATTACTACGCAAAAAAATAGAATAAAATAAAATCAAATTGAAAATAAGACTGATTCACCTTACTGCTAAATTAAAAAAAATATTGAACACATAAGCCTCACGAGTTTTTTTTTCATTGTTTTGTTTTTTTTTTATCTATAAACATCAACAATATTAAAACAAAATTTTTCTCATTTCCTTTCAATTAAATTTCCATTTCATCTATTTTTCTTTATTTTTATAGAATAATTTTGATATTAAATTGAAGGCAAGTAACAACATAAACAAAATTAACATCTTCATTTAATTAAATTGTTAGTCAATAATGTTTCTTCGTTTAATTTTTAATAGTTAATAGGTAAGGGTTAAATTTTTTTAAAAGTATTTCTAATTTTGTAACAAATATTTCCTTTTTTTCTGTTATTTTTTAAATCTTTCTAAAAAAATTTAAGTCTTCAATTAAATATTGAGGCTGCTAAATTGCTGATATCTTATTTTCCTTCTCAAAAGTGCTCCAAATCATGTTTTTATTAGGATAGATAAAGAAAAAATTCTATAGAATCCTACAGGATAAGAGAAAAATTAAAATTGAAAAATGAATTTTTAATTCATTCTAACAATTTGAAGAGAACATAGAACAATACTCGAGGAGTATGTTTGGCAACAATTTAACAGAAATAAAAAACCGTATTCCTTTTTAAGCTAAAAAAATTAATTATTTAAAAATGTATAAACATTTATTTTAGAGAATTTTGATTTTGACATTTTATTTATAAAAATAGACTTGTGGTAAATCGATTACCTAAAATAAAATTATCTATCAATAAATTTTAATACGTCTTTGGAATAGATCAAAATTTGAAATTTTGTTAAATAGTGGAGAAATCTGAGCGCTATATAAATTGATTAATTTCGAAGAGAAAAAATTTTAGCAACAAGAATGAACAATTAATTTAGATTGTTTTTATTTCTCACAATATTTATTTTAAATCTTTCAGCAGCAATCACTAATGAATATTATCTATTAAACTTAAAATCTTCTGATATTTACGCAGTTTTATTTTAATCTCATGATCCTTTTTTTGAACAAAGATGCATTTTAAACTTATAAAATCTTCTTATTTATGCTAAATAATAGAATAACTAATTAAATCATGCAGCTTTTTCAAACAAATGACTTTAAATATTTATAAAAGTCACATTTAAGAGTTTCAGTTTTCTTAGGAGTAATGCAAATTTAGTTCTTATGCTATTATAAAATGAATCTTTCAACTAAATTCAATCTATTGAATGGAAATATTGAGTAGTTTTTGAAAACACTAGTTCAATTCAATTAAAATATCTAAAATGTTTTTATTTATCCATTTAAATTATCTATCATATCTCATTAAGAAAGAAATTTATAAATAAATTAATGAAGAATTGAATTCTACAAAATAAAAAAAAAATTTGAAATTATATAAAAAATTTTTCAATTTAAAAAAATTATGATCAAAAAGGAGCCTTTTAAGATATCGAATTTATTTCAATTTAATCATTCATCATCTATAACTCAAACCGTAAAATTAATAATATGCCTAAATAGTTTAATTAAAAATCAGGGACCATTTTTAAACAAATTAGGACCAAATTACAATAAATTAATCTACAAGTTATTTTCTCCTTTTATACTGTTTCTTATTATAAAGTGGTTTAAAACACTAAAAATAAAAATATTGAGAAAAATTTATTTTATTTTTAAAGTTGTATATCTAATTATAATGACAATTTAAATAAGGGGCTTTTTTTAATAGATTTAGTTTAGGTATTAGGTATTAAAAATGGCTTGAGCCGTCCTGAGGATAATTAGCTAAAATTTCTTAAAAAAAGCTCTAAGAAACTGAAAAATCTTTTGCCAATTTATTACTTAAGCTTATATTAATTTACAAGAGAAGCTAGTGTTTCAAGTATTATTTATAAGTGCTGTTGATATCAATAGCTATCTTTTAAATTAGGAGACACATTTCTCACTTTTATATTTTTTAACTGAAAATAAAATCAAGATTTTTTTAAAATAGAATTAGAGCTCATTCAACGAATTTATTTTAGAATAATTAAAAGATAGTGTTTCACGAAAAAATTTTTTTATTAATTTAATATTTTATAAAATAAAATTTGTTTTGTTGAAATGTTGAACTTAATTGAATAATTGAATTTAAAAAAATTGCTGTTTTAAATTAACTTCGGTTGAATTAAAAATTTAACTTTATTAAATGAAATATGTGATACCAACTCGTGTGAAAGTATTTGATTAAAAGAAAACAACAAAAAATAGACACTTATTCTGGAAAATGATTTGGTTGTCTTGAAAAGAAAAAATAACTTGAAAATTCTTAATAAAATTTTATATCGGTGATCTAATTTAAAATTTTTTGATAACATAAACAAAAATTATAAATAAAACTTTCGCTATTAGTATTAAAGCATAAATTCTTATTTCTTTTGGGACGAAAAACATAAGAAAGTTAAAAAAGAATTATATTCAATAAATGGAGTAGGCTGTAAAGCGTTTGGATTGAAACTGAAATGTTAGATAAAATTCATAATAACAATTGCGAGTCAATATATAAATAAAACCTTTAAATTTGTCACATTAAAAAAGCAAAACTTAAGTAGTGCGACTGTTCATAGACATATCTGTTCAAAAGAAACCTTGGATTATTAAAATACTCGAAGAAGGCGGAACTAGAATACAGCCGATTAGCAGAAGGTTGTACCATATATTCAGACTAAATTTTTATTTGCAAATTAAAAAGCTCAAATCGTAAAGCGATGCCAATTCATACCTAAAATAATATAATGAGTATTATAAATGTCCAAAAAACTCTTTTATAAAACAACTCAGTGATTCAGTCAAATTAGTTGAAATAGATCCTGAAGTTAAAAAAACTGTTTGATAGTACTTGATCGAGTTTACTTGACAATATTTTGAACAAAGTACTGATAAATTTAGCATGATGAAATTTAAATTAATTTTGTTTATTTTACAACTTTTTAATTTCTTAATATTTAATTACTATTTTATTTTTAAGTCACCTATTAGGCGTAGCACTGATAAATAATTATAATTAATTCTTATTCACAAACAATTATAATTTATAAAAACTATAAATTGAATAGAGGAATTTATCCTTTAGAAAATTTATTATTTAAAAATTATTAAATCTATTTAGAAAATAGAAAATAAAAAAAAAACAAAAATTAATTTTCCATTTTATTGATTATTCATTTGACTAGAATATTCATTCTTTATCACTGTTGTCACTTTTCTAAAATAAAAAAAAAATAAAAAAGCTTTATTTTTTTCATATTTGTTGCTTACATTTGATGAAATTATTTTTTGGTAAATAGAATACTGTTTGGGCATTTCGTCTTGATCGGTGAAAATAAACTGGGAAGAAAAATTGTTAATCTCGCGTTGAATGGTTCTTGTTGAATTTTCGCACAATTGATTAAATTTCTCTGTAGCTCTATTGTTAGAATGATCAAGAAAATCTAAATTAATTTTGTAAATTGAACAAGGTGGCTTTGCAGTCGAAGCACTCTGGATTTGCTTGTTTGAAACTGGAAATACTGGGTTAGAATGGATTGAGTTGATGTATCCAAGAGAAGTGTAATGATCTTTAAAAATAATTTTATTTTAGATTTCTCTAAATATTTTCAAGAATTAATACCTTGTTGTGTTGGAGAAGGAGGTGGACTGTTTTCATCAGAGCCGGAATTTCTATCATACGAACAATTGCTGCTTGGCATATTGACTATAAGTGGGTGTAATTGACGCTCAAAAATAGAATAATCGTTTGATGGGAAATTCTCATGATCAGCTGAGAAAAATATATCATTCTACATTAAAATAGAAAATTTAAACCGATTTAAAAAATCTTAAGGACAATAAAATTGTATTTTATTTTCACTTAAAAACACTTTTCTAAAATTATGAAAGATGAATAGTTAGCTAATCAATCTCTATTATTGAAAAGCATACTTTTCAGACTTTTAGCTAATGTACTAAAGAGTTCTCAAGATTTAATTTTTAGCTAATGTACTAAAGAGTTCTCAAGGGAAAAATATTTTCCTAAAAATTTGAAATTACCTAGCTTTTTAATTATTCATAATTAAATTAGCATTCAGAGAGACTCAAATAATCAATTATTTTAATTTGATTTCAAGTGCTTGTTTAAATTAATTTTAAATTTCCAATTTTAAAAGTAAGACAGCAGAAGATATACAGTTGAAAAAAAGATTTTTTAGAATTATTTGTCTTTCATACACAAATCTTGACAATCAATCATTTTGATAAATTTGTTAACATCCTATTGATTCTAAAACAGACTTTAATAAGAGTTAAAAGTAGAACATTTTTTAAAGAAAACAAAACAAAAATAGAAAAAAAATATTTTTACCTTGCTCGCAATCAATTTTATATTTGACATAGTAATGCTGTTGACGAGATTGCCATTAACTAGCAGCCTAATTTCAATGCATTGACTTGCAAAACCAATTACATACGGAAAAACACAAAGAACGCTAAAAGGTTCCGAATTCCACTGAAACTTAAAATTAGAAATTTTCTGACTGGAAGCTATACTCTGAGAGTTTGAACAAGTCTGATCTAATTTTATAAATTCTGAAGTATCTAAAAATTTTTAAGGAATTAAAATTCTAACAATTTCGATAAATTAGGATTAAATTTACAATTATAAGTAACAAGTATTTCAGGCTCGCTGTTATCATATAAATCTACAATCGATCTAATGGTCGAAAGCTGATTGAAATTTAATAGCTTCAGTAGCTCACCAGAATTGGAACTCAATAACTCACAGCGGTTCTTATAGCCAACAAGCACATAATAATCATCTTTGAATGTCTCAATTAAATTAATGAAACTGGGAACATCCAAACAATTTATTTCTCTTTTTATTTGAAACTGTTTTGTCACATCACTTTTTGGTGTTTCATTATTCTGAAAATTTTGGAACGATGTTGAAGATGGAATATATTTTTTGGAATTCGTACAATTTATGCATGAATAGTTTAATTTTTGCTTAAAGCTGAAAATAGTAATTTTTTTGCCGCATGCAGCTGCTATCTTTAGCTCATTATCATTTGTTAGCTGTTTACTAATCGCATACAAATGGCATCCATTTATGAAATCAAGTTTGTTTTCTTTGCAGTGGAGCTTAGTCTTCGCCAATGATTCATCCAGACTACTGTCGCCTAAAATTTTAGAAAAATCGCCAAGCTTGAAAACACACAATCGGCCTTTGAAATCACAGAATATCATTAAACCATACAAATCAGCAATATCAATTTGTTTGAGCTGAACTGTTTTGTCAAAAATTTGCTTTGTTTCCCATGGAATTGCTTCATCGATTACATAAACACCACTGTAAGTTCCAACTACAAGGCAATTATTCCAACTGTCACTACATATAATGGAATGTTCAAATGACTGAAGAAATAATTTAGGTTCCCACAGCTTAATTGAAAATTTATATGTAAAAATCAAAAAATTTTTATTCTTCTTCAAAACCTCTTTTTTTACTGCTCCTGTGGTCAGTTGACTGGTAGGTGCATCGCCTTTTATTATTGTTTTAAGCTTTAAATTCTAAACAAAAATTTTTAAATTATTTAATGGAAAAGCATTTCAAATAATTACTTGTCCTATTCGTAAAAACTCCGCCTTTCTATATTCTTCTTTTTTTCTACTGCTATTCGAACCATCACTTATAGGCTCTCCAATACCTAGTGCAATTGTTGAAATTTTGATCTTAAAGTATAAAAAAAATTATCAAAACTCAAATACAAATAAAATTATATTACTTTAGCGTTTTCTTTATCATAAGTTGAAAAGAGGCTTGTTAGGATTGCTTCTATTGTTCGTTTACGTCGTTTGCCAAACACTGAATTATTAAAAGCTGACTTTTCACCATTAATCACTTAAAGGTATAAGAAAAAATCTGAGAAAAATTAATTTCAATATTCTAGAAATTGAAATTTACATTTGACCAGAAGAAATTCTCTAAATTCTTTATGATTTGTGAACACAGCTGGACAAGGAAGTGAAGGTCCAAACGGAGGCACAGATTGTTCACTAAATATCTTTAGTCTGGTTAAATAAAAATAATTAAAAAAATCCTATAATTAATCAAGTTATAGCTACCGGTATGAGTTTTCCTTTTTGCTGTACGTCACCAAGGCAAAAATATGCTGAAATTGAGACCTAGCACTGGATGGAGTGAAATCAGGTTCTTCATTATCATCTATATCCTGAAATACTATCGTAACTATATCATTTCCAATGTGTCTTTTCCGTTCAAGCTTCAAAAAAATTTTCATTCATCAGTTAACAAAACTTATGTTTAAGTACCTGTTGCTTAGAGTCTTTGTTATATGGAAGCAAAGTTGATACATGATACATAATTTCATGGCCCTCATATATAGTATAATATGAATATTCGCCAGTTGTATCAGCTAATATTCAAATAAAAATAAATCAATTTGTATTCTTTATTAATTTATAAGTCAATTATTTCAAATTTATAGTTCATATTGATCGAGAGTTCTCGATTGCATAAATTTGTTTCAAATTTAATTTAATTTCATGTAATAATAATTGGGATTTAATTGTTATTCTTAAAGCCTAAAAAGTTGATGAAAAAATTTTTGAAACCAAAAGTTGTCATGGTAAAATGGCTCAACGGCATCCAAATAATAAACATTAAAAGGCTTTGATTTTTTATTGTGTCATAGAATTCTTAAAGCAATAGAAAAAGAGTGCACCTTTAAATTGGCAAAAAGGTTCTAATCCTCAACTACTAAAGAGTTTTCGTGTTTGCTTGTTGTTATTTTTCTTGTTCTAAGCTGTTTAAATAGTCAGCCTCTTTTAATGAAATAATGTTTTACATTTAGCTGTTTTCCAATTTTTAATTTCTATGGATTTTAAAACAAATACTAGAAAAAATTTATTTTTAATTTTCCTCATTTGTTAAATTAAGTTGAATTAAAAAAAAATTAACAAAAGAAAGTTTCGATTCCAGCTAAAAAAAGTTTCCATGTTAAAAATTTTTTTTTTATTGTAGCAACAACCAAAATCCAACTTAATGATTTGGAAAAAATTGATTTTTTCTATAATTTTTTTTCAGCATTAATAAAATTAAGATATTCTTGTTTTCTCAATTTTAATTAATTTAAGCTTAGTCCTCACAGATTTATTCAGAATTTGAAAAAAAAAAAGAAAATCGTCATAACTAATTAGCTTGATTAACATGGCAACACAAATTGGCCAATCGGGCGGAATAACAAAATCAAATTTATCTAGTTCTGACAATACTTTGGCATTTCCAAATTTGGACTACTATAGAAGACCTGCGGCCCAACAAACAAATTTTTTCTATCCTCAAAGTGCTCAAAGTGCCAAAGAGAGCTTAGGCGGACAAATCGCCGGATCAAATGATCATTACCAGGATTTCGGGCAAGAGCAAAATTTTAGCAACCAATATTCTCTAGACGCTTATAAAAAATCTCCAGATCCACCAAATAATTATAATGGAAATCAAAATTTTGCAGAATTTTCACAATCGAATAATACAGATCTTCAAATGTATTTAAAACGAGAGCCAGAAATCGAAACACCAAAACAAGCTTACAGAAAAGCGTTGGATCAACAAGTTGCTGAAAAAGATGCTCTAAATTTAAACTCGGAAAAGTCACGAATAAAAAGAGAAATGGATTCGGTTCAAAATTATCCGTTTGGCAGAAGAAACGATAATATTAATGATTACAATCAAGTATCTGGCTATCAGCCTTCATTTTCAAATAAGCCTTTAGAAGAACCACATCTAAGATTAAATAAAGACAACATCATTGAAAAACCCAACTCATTAGTAGCTGATTTGCCTTCATACGATCCAGTAAAGCATCGAAATGGTTATCACCAGGGATACAATTATGATCCGGTAAAAAAAGACTCTCTATTACACCTTTATTACTCAAAATAAAAAATTAATAAAAAAATTAGTCAGGCTTCCAGTTATTTATTTTTGTTTAATAAAGCTAAAAATTATTAAATTTTTTATTAAGTGGGGAAAACCTGGCTCTGGAGCACCTTTAATTGATTCAAATGGTCGCAAGTTTACTAAATACACTGGACAAGTTTGGTATGATACATTAGGACTTACTTTTGATGATAGAGCTAAATTTTATGCGGATAAAAATCGACCATTAACTTTGGAAGAGCAAAAAAATGAAATGGAAATTGAAAGACAGCGAAAAAAAATGGAAGAAGTCAACTATAAAGGAAGAACTGGTGATTTAGCAACATGGATAACTGATTTAGAAAACAAACGTGTTAATAAAATTATAAATTATGGCGCTCATTTGAATCATACAAATGTGACTAGAGAAAAAATAAATTTAGAATATGCACGCAAGGCGAATATAAATACTTCTACTAAAGTATATCATGATGAACTTGGTGCTCAACTCGAGGAAAGAAATCGAATGAATAAGCTTTATAAACTGAAGGACGATGTTGCTGGAATTGAGCACACTAGAAAATGGGAAGATTGGGTAAATAGAAAATTAATCAAATATTCAGGTAACTAATTGAGTTTTTTAAGTGGGGACGACCTGGTGGTGGTGCACCAAATCCTGACGTTAGACGAAGAGATCTCAAAGAAACTCTTGAATCACCGAGAGAAAGTAGAAATTTTTTTGAAGGAAATAGCTTGCCGGTTGGTCCTTCGCATCTAAATAGTACTAATGACCAATATTTATATGCAAAAGGAACTGTTCGAAGCAATCATAAAAATCATTATGATAATATACAACCTATGAGAACGTAAACAAATCGGTTATATCCTTATTTTTAATTTTATTATAGGAATTAAATTTTTATTCCTATTTAATGGATCGCAATTTTAACTTAAATAAAAAATTTTCTTTTGCTTATGAACTTACAAGTTGTATCAAGTCCACCACGATATCTTTTCCAGCTCTTTAACCGAATCTTATCACCAATAAGATTAATAAAATTTTCAAATTCAAAACTTCCAGTTTCTAAAAAATATTTATTAGATATATGAGAGAAAATAAAATATTTCTACCATTCGATAGCATTTCGTCATCTGTTAGTTGTCCATGCCTTGAATAAACTACACCAAATTTAAAATTTATGGAACCTTCTTGCTCTTCTAAAACAAGAAGCTCTTTCTGTAAATCAGGATCGATTATTTCTTTAAATCTATCCGCTTCAATTTGAAAATGAGTTAATATTTGCTTAGCAGTTATTGGCTTATTGTGATAAAACGGCAAAGTCAATTTTTGAGATCCCTTTAAAAAACAAAAAAATTCTATCAACCCATTACTATTTGATATTTATT
The DNA here is from genome assembly GCA_006352455.1 of Brachionus sp. 'Tiscar'. Lineage (NCBI taxonomy): Eukaryota > Metazoa > Rotifera > Eurotatoria > Ploima > Brachionidae > Brachionus > Brachionus sp. 'Tiscar'. The sequence continues at coordinate 27,002 of VANL01000122.1, forward strand.
CAAACATACTTGTTTGGTCCAAAGAATAGCTTTATATTGAGGTATGTGACGATCATTTGCATCAGTAATTACAACTGATAAAAAGCTAATAGTTTTATTTCTGTCTTCTACCATGTAGTTTTGATGTACTATTTAATTAAAATTTTTAAATTAATGAATCAATTTTCAAAAAAAATTTTAAGAAAAAACTTTAAAAAGAATTAATTTTTTTTAAAAATAAAATTTAAATTAAAATTTTGAGAAAATGTTTTATTTTGAAAATAATTTCGTAAAGTGGAAATTGAATTACCTCTACCGAGAAAATATTTGAAATACCATCTTGTTTGACTTTCGGGATTTTCCAAATGAATCGTGTTGCTCGTGTTCAAAAACTAAATATAGAAAAAAATATATTTAATAATCAAAAAAATTTATTTGACATTATTTATTGCTACTTACTTCTCTACTGTCACCATTTTCAATTCGGAATTTTCCAATATTTTGAATAATACCTTCTCTATCCAAAGTAAACAACTTTTAAAATTAGAAAAAAATTAAATCAAAAAATGTTTAATATTAGTCCTGTAAAATTACTAGTTCCATTGATCCGTAATTTTTTCGGCTAAAATTTGTTCGTCTGTATAACTGATCTTGAAGTGAAGTGCTAAATAAAAATTTTTTTTTTTAAATATTTTATTATTTTAAAACTAAAGAACCTTCGATTATTTGAAAAATTATAGCTTAAACATTCTCTTTTTTTATTAGTATCAATCATATCAGGTAAATCGTTTAAGTCTTCTTGAGATTTTGGCTCAAACTGCCCGATTTTCTCTAAATGAGCGGACAGAGTTTCGCCCGAGTAAGTTTTGGAGCGACGGCGAGTGGTTTTAAAAAATGATGGAGCCTTTAAGTGGATAGAATCAAATTCATTATCTTCAAAAAGATTAGCATCCTTAATAGACACTTCCAGTTTGGCTTTATCGCTTAAAATCGATTCGGGTTTATCTTGTTTTTCGATTTCTGACATTATTTCTTAATAACCAGCAGCATAATTCAAATAGGCATATCAAACGCCAATTTTTTCTTTATTTCAATATTGAAAAACAAAATTTAAATTCAAACTAAAAGAATCGAGAAGCAGTTTATAATATCTTAATATGAATTTTAATAAATGCCAGGTACCTAATATCGATTTAGATTTAAAAATAATTTTTCATCTATAGTTTAAGCTCTCTTTGTGCTGTTAGGAAATTTTATGCTCAAATAAGAGGAAAATTAAAATTTAATTTGATATTTTTTCCTTGAATAATGCATACCTTTAAATGAGAGACAAATATGAATTGAGAAACATTCTGATATCAAAAAAGGTAATTGAAAAATTTTGATCATATGATTTAGAAGCTTAAACATTTAGAATATTTTTGATTTTTTCTACTCTATTTACATGCTAATAAAATTATCTATCTAAATTTGAGATTTTTAAACATAAGATTTTTTTATAGTGATATAATTTTCTAACTTGGTCAAAGCACGAATCTTTTTTTGGATTAACACTTTAAAAGTGATATTTTTAGAACCTAAAACATTTTAATTTTTAATTCTAAAAGCTTCCTATATAAAAAACTGAAAAAATAAGAAATCTATTTTCAGAAAATAAAATTAATGCTTCGCATGATATTGCAGCACTTGAATTACTCTTTCATTTTAAACTGCTTGAGATATTTTTGAAATAAATGCCTTATATTGCTTAAATCGATTTTCTTTATCTCTGAGTATTTGAAACAAAAAAAATTAAACTTGACTAAAAGCTTGATAAAGGCGGCTTTTCAAGAATTTTTTTTATAACAGTCTCATAAAAATTGATTACATAGGGAAATTTAAAATTAAAGATAAGAAAATTATTGGTTTTAAAAAATTTAGAGAACAGAATTTTATTGATGCTTTAAAATTAATTCCACAATTTTGTGATTTCTTAATTACTTTAAATAAATACTAATAGTAAAAGCGAGCGTTTCAAGTTTAATTTGATCCCTTTTGAGCTAGTTATTATAAACAAACAAAGTCACAGGCTTAAAATTAGTTTTTCGAAAATTGATCGGGAAATGACTTCTCTAATGATTATAAATATTTCTGGCTTCATTCTCTATTTCACACACAAGCTGTCAAGTGACTTGTCTGTGTAAAAATGACAAATATTTGAAATTTTGAATTTATATCATTAAAATTAAAGAAAATAATGAATAAATGTTCTATTTAGAACTTCAAGAGATATAAATCTAAAATGTCTCTGTTTCAATAAAATCAAAACCAAAATTTGAATCAAAAAATCTGGCACAAATGTTTAAATAAAATAAATAATTGCAAAATGAAAACTAAAAAGAATCTTAATACCAAGTAACATGAAAAAAAATTCTTTTTCTACTTAGCTTAACTTTTAATTTGATTAAAAATCGAGCTTTTCTCCTCGAAAATGAATATTATTAATTTTATGTTACTTTTTTTACGTTAAATATTCAAACTAATGTTTAAGTAACAACTTAAAATAAATAGATGAGTCAAGGCTTTCTTTTAATCATTATTGAAATTTTTAAAAAAATAATTCGATAAACAACTTGTATTTAATGGCAAAAAACAAATGCACACCCATAGTTTATAATTAAATCATAAAAAATTAATTTATGATATTTTCATTTAGAATAAATATTTTAATTAGATAAAGATCTCATTTTGTTTATCAATTATGAACTAATTTTTTAGGTTTAAATTAAAAATTTCTTTATTATATAAAAATAATTAAATCTAAACGAATTTGATGTACTCGAATTATATTTTATATTAAATGTAGCAAAATTTATAAAAATCAAAATTTTTAGGTTTTGAATAATTAATAATTAATCTAATTTTAATATTTAAAAAAAATCCATTTTGCAGTTCATTGAAAAGAAATTTTTGAAATGTTCTTTTAAAAATTACTAATGTGCATAACTTTACGACGGTCTTTTTAATTAGAATTTTTTTTAAATTTATGTACATCGAAATAAAAAATAATATCATTTTAATTTAACTGTAGCATTCAGTAGCTCAGTAGTGATTTTCACATTAGTTAAAATAGTAGTGATTTTCTAAGAAATCTAAAAAGTTTTTTACAAACCAAAGTTTCGTTAAGAAATATTTCAACTTATTAACTCTTTTAACTTATTTCTTTTATTTAGATATCTTAGAAAAAATTTACCAGAAAAAGCAAAAATTATTTGAATATTTAAATACGAATTCGAAATCTCATCTTTTTTATTCAAATTAAATTAAATTGAATCAGTTGTTCTTAACTTAAAAAAATGTTCAATATATTGGCAATAAATTTTGAAGCCAAAGTAACTTAAGAAATTAATTATTTTGTTTATTTAAACAGTTTTCGAAGAATTTTGTTTACTTATAATTATTAAAGCATTTTCTTGTAATTTCTTTAAAAAAGATTAAACATTTTAAGAAACGACAAAACTTAATATTCTAAAATTGATAGCTGCCTTATTTTAAAAAAGGTACTTAAAATTAAATGAAAGAGTAAGTTATAATAAATTCCTATTTGATCATAAATAATTATATTAATTTGGCTTTTTAACATTTCAAATTATATTTTTGAAAATAAAACTAAAATAGAAGGCTTTCTTTTTTTTAAGCCAAATGATCAATAAAATTAAAAAATATTAAAAAAAATTATAACAAGTTAGAGTTTTATTGAGACTATATTTTTTAAAGAATTTTGTATAATCTAATAAATTAGCTAATTGAAGGGATGGGAAAGCCCGTTTAACAACAATGAAGTAGCCGGTTATTTTTTTCGAACCTATTTTAAAAATGAATCGGTTGAACAAACAGATTAGAAAGAACTGACTTCGCATGCCAAGTTTATTATTTCTTATTAGCTCATTTTACTTAAAAATCAGATAATTCTACCATTAAAGAATCATTTATGATTTGATATAGATAAAAAAATATTGTAGAATTGTAAATTATTTCAAATATAAAAACTCGCATTTTCTTTAAAAAAAACATTCAATCAATTTTGGCATTTTAAATTTTGGTTTTACCAAACTTAAAGAAAAATTCATTTATCCAATTTTTTTTATCGAATACTATAAAAATTAAATAAATTAATTTTAGAGTTAATCAACTTTTCTGGTTTCTGGAGAAAAAACAAATTTATTAAAAATTGATAATTAAACTCAATCCTTATTTTACCGAGTGACATTTTATAACTAAAGTAAAAATTTGCTTGATATAGCATTAAAAAAAATTCTTCTAAAAAATATTTACTAAAAATTTTCATTGAACACATTAATCAGAAAATACATAAAAATTAAATAAAAAAAATAAGGTTTTGTTTTCTTTTAAATCTACAAATTCATTTTATCAAATAATTAAAAAAATATATATTAGGTAAAGATATCAAGAGTTTCACTATTATTTGTAATAAAAGGAAAAGAAAACTCAAAACAAAAATTTTTGGTTATGTTTATTAGTTAATTAGTTAAAATAACACATATTTGAAAAATATAAAAAGCCATTTCGAAGTCTTAAGTAAAGCTGATGCATTAACCTAAACATGTATGTTTATTTACTTTTATCCATTGCAAATCCTGTATTTATAGTTAATAAAATATCTTTACCTAAACAAATTTGACGCTTTGTACCAGAAATAGATCTTTAAATCAAATCTATTTATTTTAGTTAGAAGGATGTAATATACAGGGTTTTTGACTCGTTCTTTTTTTAAAATATAATGTTTATAAAGAACAAACAACAGGTCAAAAATTGAAAATTATTTACCAAGAAGTAAAATATTATGATTATTTCAATGCATAAAATTTTAATTTAGCCAAATAATTTTTTTATAAAGATTTTTTACAGCTCAATTAATTTACCGTTAACATTTTATGCTCATTTGATTCAAATTTTTTAAATAAATTAGCTAAACATTCAATCCAGTAAAAAAAAATTCAAACTAACTAGTCTAAAATTTTAAAAAATAACTTTATAATGTCAAACATTTACATTATGGCTAATTTTTTCCTTTGGAATTTCTGTTAAGAAAATTAACGTAATAAAAAACACGAGTTTTCTTAAATTACATCATGTGAATTATTAATTTGAATAAAAGTTTTAAATTATCACGTAGCTAGTCTGAATAAATTATTGATTTTTTTCTTCAAAAAGACTTAAATTTTACCGGAAAATTTCGATAAAAAATTTAGGTTTTTTTTTCCGATATAGAAAATCTATTTTCTATTAAATAAAAAAATTTTATTTACTAGGTATTACGATTGTTCTTTAACTGAATAATTCTGTTTGATTTACACATTTTACATTGCTGAAATGGTGACTTTTCAAAGCCTTTTTCTTTTGTCGATATTGAAAAAACTGCAGGTTGATCATTTTTTCGGCGACTGTTTGGAGCAGACTTGAATCTACGACTTGATCTTTTTTCTTCAATCAAGCTACTTTTTCTTGAATTTACATTAGACTTAAGTTTGAATGGCAATTTGCACGTAACTTCTAAAGATGGTACTTGTAGACAATTTTTATTGCTGATGCGATTATAAAGTGAAAATATGGTAGATTTCGACAATTTTGTAATTTCAGGGCTTAATTCGTTGAATAAAACTGATTCATTCAATTGAGAAGAACATTTTTGTTTTCCATTTTTTGTGATTTTTTCTTGCAATAAATATTTTTCGTTCAATTCAAAAATTTCCGTTTTGTTTTGATTATTCAATGAATTATGTGATTGCGAATAAGATAATGAATCTTGTAAAATAAGCGATCCATGATTGTTCTCAAAAAAAAAAGGACTTTCAAAATCTACACTAGAAATATCACTTAATCGTTCCCGTTCAGAGTTGTACAAATCAGAACTGCATAAAACAGTATCTGAACTTCGTCTTGGCTTATTATTTCCTTTAATGTTACTCTTTAAAAATAGGTAAATTGATGAACTTAGATCCATTGTTGACAATTGATTAAAAAATATCTAAAAGCTGCTAAAATTTATTTACTTAAATAAAACAATTCATTTAAATTCGCTATTTATTTTTACATAAACTTTTCATGTCAAAAAAATTTTTCCTTAAAAATGGTTTATACAAGATTTACTTACATTAAAAAAAAAAAAAATACTGAATGCTGATGTGCTGATGAAGGTGATAAAAATCAATCAGTACAGCATTGTTTTAATTCTTTTAAAATGCGTTTTTCAAATGAAAAAAAAAATTTCCTTATCATAGTGTAAACAGAAATATTTCAGTTTTTTTTATAATTTTAAATAAAAATTTAATTTGATAGCTAATTTTTAAATTGATCACTCGAAAATAAAAATGCCGAAATCAATTAAAAATTTTTAACTATAAACGCTTAATTGGTTTGGAAAAGATTTAGTTAATTTTAAATATTTTTTCAATTTAAAGACAAGAAATTAATTTCAGTTGATGTAAATTACTTTAGTTTATAAAATTTAAATTTTTAAACTGAGTCATTTTTTAATATTTCTTAATACCTCATTTTAAAAACAAAAATGGATGGCGTATGCAAATAACTTTTTTATGTATCTTGTATTTTGTGTGTCTGATTTTTAAGTAAAATATTTAGTTTCAAAATAATTTTTTAGGAAAATTTGGGAAGATTTTCAAGATAAAAATAGCAAGAGATTAAATCAATTTAATTAAATAATAAAATTTTATTTTTATGGATTCCATTTCATTTCAAGAATAAAGATTTTTTAGTTTTTCTACTCCTATGAATAATCAATTCTTAATAATCAAAAATTAATTTAAAATAATAAAATTGCTGTTCTGATAATGAAAACTGGTTTAACATTAAGCAATAATAGTCTTTGAAATAAATACAAATAATTAAAAAAAAATAGATTCATTTTAGTTTTTAAGTAGCACTAGTCTGGTTAAAATTAAATGAATATTGATTTACTAATCTTGTAAATAGTATTTAATTTTTAAAGTCTATTTTTGAATAGTTCGTTCTGAATGTGTTAAAGAAAAAATATTGAATTTAGAAACCAAATTCAACTCGATCTTATTAAAGCTACAATTAAGTATCCTTGAATTAAAACTGATTTTTTTGCTTCTCCGAACGTAAAAATTGTTTTTTTGAAAGGTTTTTTGATTCGATTATTTAATTTTTCTGTAAAAACGGATTTCCTAAAAGCTCTTAATTAAATATCTAGCTCCTAAAAAAAATTTCACTCAATAATGTAAGCGAAATTATTTCTAACATCAACATATATTAAACTAAAAAAGCAACTTAAAGCTATAGGATATTTTCAGCATTATATTTAGATTAAAATTAAGAATGATCATCTAATTAGAAAAAATATACTTTGTATTAAATTCGAAATAAAGCTTAATGATCCTATGCAACTTTATTTTTTGTCCAAATAATAATGTAAGGTATTTAACAATAAAAATTGCACATGATTTTTAATTATAAATTTTTTTTAAAATTTTTTAAGATAATTTTCCTGAGAAAAATCATTTCGTTTAAAGAAATCTGAAATGTTTTGATTCTAATCTTAATAAAAAAATTTAAAATTTTGCTGCTTGGAAGATCATTTACCAACAAAAATTATTCATTTTTTTAAGATAAAATCATTTTGTTTGTATCGATTTAAAGAATACATGATTCTTACAGTTTCTTCTTCGTTTCAGACCTTTAAAAGATAATAAAAATTATTCTCCATATATATTTTCCATAGAGTAAATTCAAATTATTCTGCTATCTGATTAATTAAAAAAAAAAACACAAAAGTAATATTAGAATTTTTAAATTGCTTGCTTAATTTCGCGTGAGAATTTCTAAATTAATTTTTGCGTCATTAGATTTTATCATTTAAGATTATCTTAAAAATTATTATAATTAATTATCAAATTTAAGTTAATCCATGACAGATATAATTTTTAAAACTTTTTAATAATTAGAAGGCTTTCAATTATTTATCTTGTTTTTAGAATAATTTTAAATATAATTTTAAGATTATTTTTTATTTAAAACAATAAAAATTAGAAAAAAATTCCCTCTTGGCATTTTTTTAAATTTTTCAATCAATTTCTCTGATTTTAATGATTCAAGATATTCGAAAAATTTTTAAATTTCTAACAAAAATTAATTTACAATTTTTCTATTTGAAAAATGTTTATTGGATTATTTAGCTTTTCCTTTTAAAATGCTATGTTTCGTTCAGAATGTTTTTGAAAGAGAACGGAAATAAATTAGATTCTTTCCATGAGCCGATGGTACAAATTGGAATTTTTAAAAAACAAATTTACTTATCTTTAATTGAATTTCAAGTCATCTGAAATAGGATTCTCTTAATAAATTTACCTATTTTTATTCACTATTTTTCCAAAAAACTAATTCAAATTTTTTTGACTTTAAAAATTTTTAATTTCTAAATTTTATCATGTGACTGAAAGAAAGAACTAAGGCTGTGTTTAAACTGACCAATGCTCAGCCTAAATTATCTTTTAAATAAATAAATAAAAAGTTTTTATGTAGCATTTTGTCAAGTGAAGTTAAAAAAAATACTAATTCAAGCTATACTTCTTTGGCTAAGAGTTTAAAAAATGAATAATAGCAACTTTAATATATCAGTTGTTATAAATTTCTGCATTTTCAAATACTGATTTTTAAAAAGTTACTAAAAAAATTCTCTGATAAAATCCAGCATATAATCTAGAAAATCCATAATTTTGTGTGTGATTGACAATAAGTTTTTCATTAAAAATTAGAGTCTGAGTACTTGAAGTTAAAGTAAACAAAGTATTTTAGCATATACAAATGATATCTAAATATTTGTTTATTTATTCCTTTAAATCTTAAACCTTTCATATACGGTTTGCAAATTAAAAAAATTCATATTTTAAAAAAATTATTTCTTTATGAAAAAAAATCTCTACACAAAGTAAGAATCAAAAAAAATCTTTTAAAAGAATATCTCGAAAGAGTTTCAATTATGACTTCGGTTTTCAATCGATACAGCCATTCAAATTAGCAATTAGATTCCCAAAAATAAAGTTTATAATAATTAAGAAATACTAAAAAATAAAAATTGTAGAATGTTAATTGAAGAATTTTTTCTTTATTCGATTCTTACTAATTCTTAATAAAATGTCAAAAGCAAGATTTTCTAAAATATGCCTTAAATGTTTGAATAAGTAACTGCTATTTATCAAGGAACAAAATTTTCTTCAGAAATAATCAATTTTGATTAAACCTAGAAATTCTAACGAGAATGCAATATAAATTATTAATAAAAAGCTTAAATTCTAGATTATTTTTATTTTGTCTCTCGATTTTTTTCAATAATAAATTTATTCCTTTCGTTAACGTGTTAATATTACGATTTAATTGAAATATATTTTATTCTTTAAGTTAAAAATTTGAAATGATTAAGAAATTAAATTTTTTACGACTTTTTCTGTATTATCGTTAGCAGATTATGCTTCTTAATATTCTAGTTTAAGATTATTTTCTAATTAAAATATTTAAGTAAAAATATTCTAATATTTTTGCTCTTAATTTAATTACAAGAATTTTAAATATTTGAATAATTGTTTTTCAAATTTTATAGTTTTTAATATTTTATCTAAAATAATTTTTGATTTAAAAATAAAATTAATAATTGAAATTAAAACAGAAAACAAATCTATAAATTTTTTGAAATGGCATTCTTGTCAGTAATTTTCTTTATTCAGCTTTAAATCCGCTTTTAAATTAATTACTAATTTATTAATGAAATTTTACTTTATTGAGAATTCAAAAAAAAAAAAAAATAATTAAAAATAATTAAGAGAATTACTATAAAATGTTTTGTATGTGATAATCCTCCAGGCTTTTACTTAATGAAAATTCAATCAGATTTTAAAATACATCTTCATAAATAGTCTAAATAAGAGACTAAATTTTTGCCTAAATAGTTTTTATAGATAAAGCAAATTAAAATAAAGAAATTTTCTTGATATGTATTTTAGAGAGAATCGAGCCATAGTGTGATAAATTCTTGACTTAACTAAAGAAAAGTAAAAATATAAGGAATTGAGAAATTATTTTATTTTGAATAATTTTAAACTGAAAAAAAAAGTAGCGATAAAAATATCATCCCATAGTTATTTGGTTAGACTTAAATCTAGAAAAAATGACTGGATCACAAGAATTTAAATTGAAAATAAAGGTAAAATAAAATTTAGGGTCGTGAGACTATCACAGTATCAGGTGGAGATGGTGAATTTTTCGATTCGTCTGATTCTTCATCGTCATCATCAAAATCTTCATGATGTGTCAACTCAGATGGAGTTGATGGTCTGAACGGCTCTTCGGTTGACTTTTCACTTGAAATCGATTTGGTTTGCTTTCTCGTTTCGCTATCAATCCTGTTTGACATTTGAACCAAAGCAGATACATTTGAATCATTTGCGTCATTTCCAACAAAGCTTAAGCCCCGACCAACTTTTCTAAACAAAGCTTCTCCCAATGGTTCATATGGATTCACTGTTGACTCATGAGGCATCTAAATCAAAAGAAATATAAAAGAAATCTTGAATACAAAAATAATTTACTAGCATAGGTGGAGCTTTGTAGAGATAAAAAAATGGATAATGCAGTAAATTTAAATGACTAGCAGCATAAATATCTGCATATCTGGTGACTTGAGACGCAAAATGAGTCTGTCTTGATCCACTTCGAAAAAGACTTCCTAGTAGACCATATGACATGTCCATTTCATGAATGCATCTTTGTATTTGATGCTTTATACTGCTTATATTTGGACAAGTCTTAGATGAGCTGTCAAAGTCTCTTAAAAAAGAATAATTATATTTTTTTGTTATTATTTTTTAAGTGTAATACATTAATTTTTCGGCTAAAATTTTGTCTAATTTTTCAATCTCAGTGAAAATATTTCTCTTGTCATGCCAAGTAACCAATTCTTGTTCTAACTCGGGTACAACCAAAAAAGTTCTCCAAGCTCTTTCTTTTTTTGATTTGATTATATCACCAAAAATATGATCTCCTACATATAAAACATCTTTTCCACGAGAACCGATCAATTTGGAAAATACATCCGAATTACCTCCAGAGTAAACTTGATGAGTTTTAAGCGGACCTGCGTGACTACCGAATTGTTTGATTCCAGAATTCTATTTTTTTCAAACAAACTTGTTTAAATATATTTTTAAAAAATACAAAATTTGACTCACTATGTCTACTTCTTTAAGCGTGGTACCCTCAGCAAAAAACAGCGGTTTCATTGCATCAACAACAATATAATCAAAATAGGACTTCCAATCTCGACCAGTATCGTCTAACAAAAAGCTCATAATTTTCTTTAAAAAATAAAATCAAAATTATTTTTAAAATTTTATTTAATCATACATTGGTGTATTCAAAGCCACTATTTGTCAACAAAAATACTTTGGTATTGTTCTCATGCATTCGATTAAAAAGAGTGGCCAAACGCTTGTGATCTTTGACCACATATTCTTCCAAATTTTCTATTGTCTTTTGTTTCAAGTCACCATGGCAGTGAACATAATCTACCGCCGACCGTATGTCTTGAAATATTGCCTTAAATGATACAAACACACTGCCGCAAGAAACTCCAGTCGGCTGACTTGAAAAAAAATTTTTTTAATTTTTCACTTTAGCCTATTTTATTAATATTTTACTGTTGGTATAAAGGTGATGTTGTAAAGAAGTTAATCATACAAGCAATTAAGTAAATTTCAGGCAAATTAAAAAGCGTATTTAACGAGTATATTCTTGACTCATCGAAATTCAGATATTTGTTCGGATAGTATTTGAGCAGATCTGATCCATGCAAAAATTTAAAACCATGTACACAAACTAAAATATTTCCATAAGCATCCACTTTGAGCAAATTGCCGTAAAGTTTATCATACCAAAGACCACGAACCGGAAAAGTCGGATCGTATACAAAATTTTTGATCTCTTGCGGATAGCCGAGTTTTAACAATTGATCTATGACTAAATTGAAAGCAAGAATTTCATATTGTGGAGATTTATAAAGTGCCAGAGTGTAATCCATGTCAAATCCGAAGAATTTAATTTTGCTCATTTGAAGACTACGATTGACAAAAACACGATGAGATGTTTCTCGTTTTACAGGCTGATAAGCTGTTTTTTCCTCACCATCATTTACCTTGATATTTGGACTATTGATGATCACTTCTGAATTTTGATGCATTTTGAGCTGATTTCTAAATAAAGGTTTGAAATAAATTATATTTTTTTTTGAAAAACACATGAGCTGACTTTTCTTGATGATGAAATTTTTCAAGCCAAATTAAAATTTTTAAGGAAGAACAATGAAAGTTTTTAATTTGATTTGTGTTTGAAAGAAAACTTGAAATAATTAGAATGATATTTGATTGAAAATTATTAAAATTTATTTTCATTTCTAGCTAGAGAATTCATAATGTAAATCAGTTGGCCAACTTTCGGAAATGTATCAAACTTAGATTTTGTTTATCATAATCCATTTATAACATGAAATAAAAGGGTTATTTTTATTTATTCTATAATTTTTTTTCGAGTTTTTGAGCAATACTAATTTTCCATAGTTACTGAAAACTCAAGGCTCTTTCTACTATGATCTTCGAAACTAAAATCTTACATCAAATCTTTATTTTTCTTAATATAGCTCAAAGAAAAGTCTTATAAATTATCTGAATATAAACAAGCCAATTTTATGTTCAAGAGTCGACATCCTTTAAATATTTTTAATGATTAATTTCTAACAATAGTGAAATTGTGTTAAAACTTATTATTTAATAGAATTTTATCAAAAATTGGGCCAAATTTTCATCTTAATAGAAATTAGATGAATGTAATAAAAATAATTTAGAATTTATTTTCAATTCTAAATTGAAAAAAATTCAAATCAAAATAGTAAAAAGTGTTTTTTTATTTTTCTGAAAAAAAGGCTGATTGCTTTTTAAAATTTTGGTAGACGAAATTCCTCAAATTCCAAAATTTGATGTCAATTAATTTTTTTTGGCAATTTATTTTTGAATAGGAACTACTGATTTTATCTTGCCTTAAATACATCTCCTTGTTTTGATATTTGAAATAAGCTAAAAAATATCTGCTTTATCATTTTGAAATCTTACAAACGCTTTAAAGATATTAAAAATTTAAATCTGTTTAATGAGTATCCAAAAAACTTCTTTGATTAGATACACATTTTTAGTCTAACATGTTATAGATGGCAATTATAAGACTTAAATTATCGGCTTTTACTCAAAGTTACATAATATTAACAATAAGAAAATTAAAATCCCCAGGTTCAACCTTTTGAGATATTTAGAGAATTTTCTTTAGACTAGCTTGGCATTTAATATAAATTTAGCTTTTTGGAATAAATAGCTTTGACTAAAGCCTAGATATGAAAAAATTCAGCCAAAATTAAATAAACTAAAAATTAAAAAAACACACTAGTATTTGAATAAAGAAAACGCGTGCTTTTGCTGAAAGAAAAAGCTTATCGAATGTGTTGAAACTTTGAAATTTCTATCACTCATCCATCAGAAGGTAATTCAAAATTTAACGAGTGATTTTAAAAATTAAAATATAATTACCTCTCTATCTGTAGACTATTGTTTTGTTTTTTAGAGAGTCTTTATAGACAAAAATTTTTGTTATTTATTCTAGATTTTTCAAAGTTTGAATTAAATTTAATCGTAGTGAATAACCTTAAATGTTGCTTTGACAATAAAAAAATTTGAAATTATGTGAATAAAATTTGTATCTGTAGACATAACGTGACTTAAAAACTGTTGATCACTAAAGAATAAGATAACTAAAAACTAATTAATTAATAAAAAAATTTTTGATTAAATTAATATTTTTTAATTATATATTTAGATAAATATAAGATATCCAGTACATTATTCATATTAAATAAATTTATTGCAAAAATAATGTCGTTATAGAGCAATTTAGGATCTAAGCTAATAAAAAATTTCAATTTCATTTTTTGCAGACCTTAACCTAATTCAATACGGCTGGTTAAATCCAATTAAAAATTTCTAAGAATTTTTTTTTAATTTTGAAAAAGCTTCTTTTATTTCAAAAGTAAATCGGCTCTTCGTAATTGAATAAATTAAAATTTTAAATATGATGAGATAATGTCTCCTTTAACTCCTTCAATGAGTAATTACTCTTTATCTATTATTTTAGCAACATCTTAACGTGCAAGAATTAATGCTTAGAATATTTAACCAATATGCATTATTAGTTAAATTTTTGTAATTGAAAATCATTTTAACCATCTCAAGTTATTTGCTTAATGTTGTTATGGATTAAAGTTCCAAGACTTCTCTAGCAATAATAGATCATTTATTTATTGAGGAAAATCGTGGTCTAGTTGATTAAATTAAGTTTGTTGTTGTCCAAATCAAATTAAATATGGAATTAAGTTTAGTCTTTTTTAACTTTGATTAAATGATCTTTTTAAAAAAGAAAAAATTAGTAGTTTCTTCATCACTTAAAATCATTTTTCCCAGAAACAAAATAAAAGTATGCAATATTTTATTCAAGAAAAAGTATCAAAATTAAGATGCTTCAACGTAGTTTTGAAAATTTTTTTCATTTTTTACACATAGAATTAACTCAAAAATTTGAAGAATCCTTAATTTTGACTTATAAACGAATTCGAATTTAATTCTACATTTTATTAATTTTTTTTTTTTAATTCTGGAATTATCGTCAGAAATTTATTAGAACATTAGTTAAATTTAGCTTTTATTAATAGAACATTTCTTAATTTTAACCGGAATTCTCAAAAAATTCAAAAAAATTACTTTAAAATGGTTTCGATGGGAACTATTCCATATAGAATTCCGGTTAAATTTCAGGTTTATTCCTAGTATGCTGGGCAAAGGTTTATGGTAAATAAATAATTAAATAAAGATCTTTTCTAGATAATTATTTTTCAAAAAAAATTGATTTTCATATGTTTTGCCTTATAATTAATTTAATTAATTTATAATATAAATTTCACTAAAATGTTTAAAAATACTAATAATTTAGTAGCTGTGAAATTAGCTTTAGATTTTTCAAAATTATTTTTAAATTTTATTTTATTTTTTATTAAAGATTCCAATTTTAAATTTTTTCTAAAATTAAACATTTGATTAGTCTTCTTCTTTTTGTTGATGATTTTTTGATAGTCTTAAATTGATAAAAAAGATAAAAAATAAAGCGTTTGCTCATCTCATTAAAAATGATGATAAACGTTAAGTAATTCTCTTTGAGGAATCCACAGTCTAGAAGAGTGCAAAAAGATTTAATTCAAAATTTTAAGTTGGTCAAGGAACTAAAATTAAATAAGACTTTTGCTACGGTTCAAGAATTTACAATTGAAATAACGAACAAGCATTAGTTCAGCTTAAAAGAGAACAAGAGTTGTGCGAAAACTTTTTCAAGTCAACTTTGTCAGAAGTAATACTTTTTCTTAAATAAACACAATTTAAATTTAAGTTTTTTCTTACTTTAAAAAAAATTTACATGAAAAAATTTCTCAAATATCCGAAATGACTGAAGTGATGCTAAAATCGATTGAGATAGATGAAAAAGACGCCAATGTCTATTTGAAAATCGTCGAAGAATCGAATTACAACCAAAAGGAGTTAAAGATTAAATTTCATTAAATCAATTTAAAAATAGACTAGATAAAATAAATTTGTAAAGTGCCTGTTTTGTGTGGTCTTGACGACATCATAGCTTTATTATTATTAATGAATTCCTAAAAAGTATATTTGATGAAATTAAATGAAAATTCAAATAAATTTACATTATTTCCTTTTTCTAATCAGTTGCTTAAAAATAATGACATATTAATTTTTATTTTGAAAATTTTTTGGTTTTGTTTATTTTTTTGCTACACTTATTCGAAAATAATAAATTATTTAAATAAATACTGACTTGATATATTTTTAATTTTTCAACAAATTTAATTACTCAAAAAAGTTGTATTCAAATTAAATTAAATTTAAATTCGTTTTGGCTTTAAATTTAGTAAAAAAGCTTTTGTATTTTTGTTATTATACAAAAAAGTAAAAAAGCTTCTATTTAGAGGAAATTATTAAAATTTCATCTTTTTTTTTTGTATTTATTGGATTAAAAAGTTTGTTTTTTACTAAAAAATTAATTATTTCCTAATTTTCCGCAAATGTTGAATTATTAGAATTCACTGCATGCTTTGATTTTGTTCTATTTATTCTGTGATTTTGTGAATCAGGAAGCGGATCTTCTGGGTTCACAGTAGATTCATGTGGCATCTAAAAATTTTCTCAAATTTAAATTTTTATCAAATTTTTTTTCTAAAAAAATACCAATTGAGGTGCTGCTTTAAAGAGATAAAAAAATGGATAATGCAGCAAGTTTAGACACGTCGAAGAGTAAATGTCAGCATATCTGGTTACTTGAGACGCAAAATATGTTTGCTGCGATCCTTTAAACAAGTAGAAATATTCTAATTTAAAGATTAAAAATACCTGTTCTAAAAGTGCTCCCAAAATATGAATAGGACATATCGATTTGATGAACTAGATTCTAATAGGCAATTATTTTTCAATAAATTTGACGAATTAAACTCAAAATTTACCTGAATTTTATCCTTGATTTTTGAAATATCAGGACAATCTTTTGAAGAGCTGTCAAAATTTCTTTATAAATTTAATTAATTAAGTTGTATTAAGTTAAAATGGTTAATTTAATGAATTTTTACATCAACATATGAGACAATTCATCATTTAATTGATTCATTTGAGAATAAAGATCGTGTTTATCAGTATAGATGCTTAATTCTTTAGAAAGCTCTGGCACTATTAAAAAAGTGTGCCAAGCTCTTACTTTTTTTGATTTTATAATGTCACCAAATATATGATCACCAACGTACAATACATCTTTGCCATGGGAATCAATCAATTTTGAAAATACTTCCACATTTCCACCAGAGTAAACTCTATCGCTTAAAAGTGGTCCTGAATGGGACCCAATATTTTTACCATATGTATCAATATTAATCTCTTTTAGCATTGTTCCTTCAGCAAAAAATAATGGTTTGTGGGCGTCAACAACTACGTAATCAAAATAAGACCGCCAATTTCTACTAGTATCTATATGATCTAGCAAATAACTCATGATTTTCTTTAAAAATTTTAGTTTATTTTGTTAACTCAAGATAATTAAAATTACATTGGCATAATTGTAGTCGGAATTAGTAAGCAAAAAAGCCTTGGCATTGTTCTCTCGTATTCTTTAAAGAAAAATATTATATCTAACTTTTTTTTTCAAGTGTACCTATTCAATAAAAGAGCCAAACGCTCATCTTTAGATATGAATTTCTCAACATTTTCTGCAACTCTGTTTTGAATTGTATTCTATTTTGAAAATAAGTTTCAAGTCAGGTAAAAAATACTAAAAGTGAAAACATACTGTTACATATTGATGATCAATCGATGCACGAACATCTTGATACATTGCTTTATAGGAAATAAACAGATTTCCACTTGAAACACCAGTTTCTTTTCTAAAATAAAAATTTTTTAAATTTTTATTAAATAAGATAAAATTTTACTGATCATATTCCTTTGAATTTGAAAAATAATTAACAATACATGCAAGTAAATATGACTCAGGATGTTCATAAAGAGTGTGCTGGACTGATATGCGATTAGAGTCATAAGTTATAAATTTATTTGGATAAAACCTATGCAATTCTTGCCTAAAAATTGAAAACTAAATTTTATTTTGAGTAAGAATAAAATTATATACTTTTTTAAAATTTTGAATCCATGTGAGCAGATTAAAATATTTCCATACGGATCAACTTTTAATAAATTACCATAAAGTTTATCATACCATAAACCTCTGATCATGATATTTAAAAAATATAACGGCTAATCAAAATTTATATTTACCTAACAGCAAAATTAGGATCGTATTTGAAATTTCTAATATCCTCTGGATAGCCGATTTCGATTAAACGCTCGATTGCCAGTGAAAATGTCATTAGATCGAATGTGTCAGTCTTGTATTCTATAATGTATATTTTAGTTATTTTCCAATAAATTTCTAAAATTTATTTTACCTGCCAAAGTGTGGTCCATATCGAATCCAAAAAATTTAATATCACTTAACTGAAATGATCTGTTGACAAAAATTCTTTTTCAAATAGTAAAAAATATTAAAATTTTAATTTAAATTATTTGTTCAAACCTGTGCGAAAATTCTCTTTTTACTTGACCATGATATTGAAGATTTTGATAATGCATCGAATCATATTGACTATCATGACTCACCGTCGATTCATTTTTATCCGAAAAAGAATGAGAAAAGGATTGTTCAATCGATGAATTCATATTAACTTTGTTTGAAAATATTATTTTTTTTTAATCTTTACACGTTGATAAATAAGATTTTAAGCAAATTATGCAACAAAAATATTCAAATTTGATTTTCAGATTAAAACTTATTAAGTCATAATTCATTTAAAAAGTAACGATCAAGAATTTAATTTATTTTTTTTAAGTATATAAAAAATTTTGGCAAGTGTAGCGGTGTGAAAAATTAAATCGGCAAAAAAGTTTCAAAATTAATCAAAAGTAGATAAACAATATTTTTATTCTATTTTTTCGTTAAATAAAGAACATTTAATCACTTTAAAGAAGACACCGCCAATGCCACCACCACAATAATAGATTACAATAAAATGTATTCCTAAAAATATTCTCTGAAGTTAAATTTTAATTTTTAAAAAGTTAAATTTTTATACAAAAGCCAAAGGTTGATTTTTTTCGCCCATTTTTTTTTAATTCTATCTCAATTACTTTAAAGAAAATTATTAGTTATTTTTAGAAAATATAAAATGGTTCAAATTTTTATGTTTAAATGACAAATTTTTTATAAAATATTATATAATATTAAAAGCTATTATAAAAGCTTTTTTTTAATGTCATTTTAACAATAGATACATTTCAAACACAAAAAATTAAACCAAATTTGATTTTATAGAATTCAAATTTTATAAAAATAAATATTAGGTTATCCCTAAAACACGGATCGATTTTTCGGATTTTTATCGAACCCTAAAACACAGATCCGGATTGAAAAAAATTGAAAAGCCTAAAGATATTCCATATGGTGCTTTAAATGTTGATTTTGTAAATATAAAAATATAATTGAGGCAGAATGTTTTGAAAATTTAAATGTTATATTGTCAAAAAAGAAAAAATATGTTACACTCAAAACGTTCTCAAATTAACAAAATTTAATTTTTTTAATTATTTCTTTTAAATTTTCCGAACCAATTATTATAAAACTTGTGTACTTTAAATAAATTTTTATTTTGAAATATAACATTTTTAAATCTGGATCTGTATTTTAGGCATAAAAAATCCGTGTTTTAGGTACCTAATCCGGCGATCCGGATCCGTGTTTTAGGGATAACCTAAATATTATGAGTCCTCAAGAACATGAATACTGTCCCATTTATTATCAAACAGCTCAAACAACTTGGCTTCAAAACTCAAATTCTAATGATAGTCTTCGTTTTAGTCAAAAGTCTTTTTATTAGTCACCTTGATTATAATATAACAGTTGGGTTTTGATGAGAGCATCTTGGGAAATAATAGTCCATATCAAAAACGTCAAGAACAGAATCATAAAAATCATTGGTATCACAAATAAGAAATTGTTCAATATCCAATCGAGTGCTTCAGAACTCAATACACTAAATATGCCAACAACACTAGAAAAATAAGAAGAATAAAAGAAGTTAAAATCAAGACAAATTAAAAACCTTATTTTTTTTCTTATTCATTTAATTATTTAATTTAATTTAATGAAAAAAAAAATACATATTCAATGACAAAGTACTGTTAGCCACAGTGTATGTCATCAATTGTGTCATTTATATCTGTTTTATAATAAACTAAAAAAGTATTAATATCTCTACACTAAAACTTCAAAGAACCATTAATTAACTAGCATTTTTGTGATTTAGTGACCAAAGTTATGGCCACACTATAGATTCATCACTTTTGTTCTGAGAAGATCAAAAAATATTAAAAAATTTAATTTTGAATTAATTTTATTTTAAGACACAAAAATTGACACTGAAACGAAAATCTATTCATTTTAAATGCTAAACAATTCTTGAATATATTTTATTTTTAAACTCAAAAAATTCAAACAAAAATTTATATGATTTAATAAATTAAATAATGTCTAGTATCATATTGGACTTAGATGACAAGAATGAGATCATAAAAAAGTTGTCTAATTTTTTAAAATTGCCAAAAGCTCAGAGATGGATATGTTGCGAATGGTTCTATTCAGACATTGACCGAGTAATTTTTGAATCCGAAAACGATTTTGCTTTGTGCATGAAACAGTCATTTCCACGCTTAAAAACTCAAAGACTTAGCAGAAAACAATGGTGTATGGTCAGGAGTCTAATTGGCAAACCACGTAGATGTTCGAGTGCTTTTTTTCAAGAGGAACGTCAAATGATAGAAGAAAAACGACAAAAAATTCGCTTAATCCAACAAAGAAAAATTAGCGAAACCGAAATAATTGATCTAAAAGATTTACCACAAGAGATTCCTGTCACTCTTAGCATAGGCCATCGAGTATACACCCACATTTGCCGTCCTGAGGAAGGCGTTTTTCTAGGAAGTATCGCTGCAGTAGACCCAGTTGAACATACTTATCGAGTTGTATTCGACAGATCAAACATAGGGTCATTGACTGTCCATGACTATGAGATTAAGAGTGTTACACCTGTTCAGACAATACCTACCAAGGCTTACATTCAAACATACAGACCAAAAAGTATTCCTTTCAGTAACTCAATCAATCTTTCTGCTTTAGGCTCACAATCTAACCCTAAAACCTCATCTGCAGTAATAGATGAACGTGTAGAGCTTCAGTTGAATGCTGATCCTCTTTCTGAATTAAATGAGTCCAATAGCGGACGACTCGGGTGCTTTCCGGTCCCCCTTTTGCTAACTGTGACTAGACTTCATAAAATTTTAAATGTAAAAAAAGAAGATCTTAAAAAACTAAATGAACTAAATAGCGAAGCCGAAAAACTTAAGGCATCTAATCAAGAATACACTAAAGAATTTCAATCACAATATGTTCAAGTGCTTGATGAATTAAAAAATTTAAACAAAGATCTCAAGGATTATTTATATGGGGTTCAAAATTATTGTGAAGAGTCGCTTGATGTAAATCTTGAAGATAATTTATTTAAAATGAAAAGCTATTATAAAAGGGAATCAGTACAACTCTTAGGCGCCATAGGCAATTGCAGGTCCAAACTTGAAGATAATCTAGATAAAATAAAGTTATCTGAGTCTTGCGAAACTAAAACAGACAAGATTCTATCAGCCAAATTAAGATCAGTCCATTTAAGCGATTTGTTTATTAAAATGACTTCGCTTATGTTGCAATTAAAGAATTTGGCAAACTCTGCTAATAAAAAATCTAGTTCAGATAATTTTGAAGATTTTTCTGAAAAAGATTCTTTATCATTTATGTCTTTTAGTGTCAAAACTCTAAATGAATCGGTTGAAGAGATTAAAAACTCGCTTAAGTCTTCAGAAAATGTAGAATTATTTGAGGATAAGATTCAAATTCACATAAATCACATTCAGTCAGTGCTATGTAATTATAATAAACTATATGCGTTCAATTGCGAAAATAGAAATCATTCAGATCATCAATAATTTGTTTTTAAAAAATTAATTTTATTTTATGTTGTTAACTATTATTGGAAATTGTAAATTTTTATATAATAAAATTTTTAAATTAAATCCAATGTTTGATTTAATTTTTAAAAATAAGAAAAAATCCAGACTTCTTTTAGAATACAAATGAAAATGGAGATATCACTTTAATAACATCCAAATTAAATAATCACTTAAATTTTAATAACTAAATTTTTTAATCTATTTTCTTTAATAGTGATAAAAGCTCAATCCATCTTTTTGAAATAATAATTTAACAACTTTTGAGATTGAAAAAATATTCAAAATTTTTTTGCTTATTGAATGATTCAATCAAATAAAATTTGATACTATAATTAAAGATTTTTAATTAGAAGTTAAATATTTTTTTTCTAATTACATTATAAAAATAAAAATATTTAAAATAATAATATAAAATAAAAAAAACCACTTAAATTTTACATTAAAATTTAATTAATTATAATCATTCAGCTATTGTATAGATTACCGATGAACCTTTAAAATGAAAAAAAAACGAAACACTGCTAAAATTGAAATTATTAATTTAAAATCGATTATTTTCCATATTAAGAGAATATATATTTTAATAGCTATATTAAAAATTATATTAGAACCTGTTATTTCAATATTCAATTATTGATTTTAATTGCATTTTATTTTGAGTCTGAGAACTCAGCGAGTTGTACTTGGCGATGGAGTTTCTAGATGGTCAGAGGTACTGAGTGGAGTCCCGCAAGAGTCTGTACTTGGACCCCTCCTATTTGTTCTGTACATTAATGACCTACCTGACTGCGTTTCAAATAGAATGGAATTGTATGCAGATGACTCGAAAATACTCGGCATAGTTAATAATGTTTATGAGAGAGCGATGTTACAGAAAGATCTGGATGCAGTATGTCAATGGATAGAGGTTTGGCGTATGGGGCTGTGTTCAAACAAATGTAAAGTAATGCATTTCGGCAGACTAAATGAAAGACATAAATATACAACAACAAAAAAGCAACAGGAATGTTATACTAGCGACCACAGAGTGTGAAAGGGATCTTGGAGTGATGGTTTCATCAGATATAAAGTGGTCTAGCCAAGTGAAAAGTGCTTGTGCGAAAGAGAGTAGGGTTCTTGGAACGAACGCTTAACACTAGAAAGCCCGGCTGATTTATTACAAAAATTTCAAATTTAAATTTCAAGAATAATAAATAAAATTTGTCTAAAAATTAAAAAAAATTTTAAATTTTTACAATTTTATTTTTAATTTCTTTGAGTAATTTCTTAAAACTTTATATCTTTGAGATAATATTCAAGTTTGAATTTTTCAAAAACGGGTCTAAAAAACCCCTCGGGCTTTCTAGTGTTAAGCGAACGTTTACGAGTAGAGAGGAAAGACTGTGGGTAAGACTGTATATTTCCATGGTGAGACCCCACCTAGATTACGCAGTACAGGTTTGGAATCCAAGTATGAAAAGGGATGTGGATGCGTTGGAAAAGGTGCAAGAGAGGGCAACAAAAATACCGTTGTCTGTAAGAAACATGTCGTATGAAGTGAGGTTGACGAAATTAGGACTGACAAAGCTAAGTGAAAGAAGAGTGAGAGGGGACCTGATTGAAATCTACAAACTAGTGAATGAAATAGGTAGGCTTGGTCAAAAATCTAGTGAATAAATCAGAAAACAAGGGACCAGCCGGGGCATTAAGAGGAAATAGCATCAAAGTCCAGAGAGAAAGCTTCCCAGCTCAAATTAGAAATGATTTTACAGTAAGTGCCAGACATGTATTTCAACAAAGTAATTCCGCATTGGAATAAGTTGACAGAAAATGTGGTGAAATGGGCTCAGACAATCTATTTGTTAGGTGTCGCAGCAAAAACTAATACTAATACTAAATAATAAAAATATTTTTTTTGTTTTAATGTAAAATTAAAGTGAAAAAACTTTTCAGTATTAAAAATAAATTTTAGAGCTGCTTGAAAGTATTAATTATTGGTGATTTTAATTTCAATTTCTCAACTTAAATGAACCAGAAAATTTAAAATTGAAAACATAATTTTAATTCAATATTATCGCTTTTCTTTTTTTTTTTTGAAGAATCAGTAAAGCGCGATAAGCAAAATTAAAAATGCAATTAGCTTGTATTTAATTAATTAAACCTATCGAAAAAGAAGTAATAGTCCAACATTTAAATCATTCAAAAAGACTTGGCAAAAATATTTTGATTTAAGTTATTTAAGTAAAAAATTGAATTAAGTGAATTAAATTTTAAATTTAACAAAACCTTTTTTTTTTTTTGTTTTCTATTATAGAATATTTGTCTAAATTTTTGTCCTCCCTTAATTTTTTTAATATAAATTAAATTGAAACTTTTACAAAAAAAATTATATAGGTCAAATTTGATTTTTAAAATTATTTATTAAAAAAAATGCTTTTTATTTTTTGATAATATTACTTTCCCAATGTTCAAAGCGTAAATGCATAATTCCAGTCTTAATTGGAAATATTTTCACTCGATAAATGCTTTCATCCAAAAATTCATATTTTACCTAAAAATAAGAGTTGAATTTATTTATATATAAATATAATATATAAATATACAGGTGCTTGAGTTCCATCAGGATGACGAGCTGTACATCTTACCTCACCGTTTGGTCCACATTTTTTTGTATTAACTAGAAATTATAAATTAAAATCATGATGAATCGTTGTTTATACCAAAATTTAATTACCTATGAATGAAACGTTTGATATGTCTAATTTTGGCAAATCCACTTTTTCCATAGTTTGAATTGTAAAGTAAATTTAAATTTAAATACTTTTTTTTTTTACGAAACTAATTTAGGCTTAAATAACTTTTAAAAAGTGTGTGAAAAATTATCATAAGGTTTATGACAATTTTGAAAATAAGAAACAAAATTTAAGTAATTTTAAAATGCATCTAACTCTTGAATCATTATTTTTTTTTAACAAAATTTTGCTTTAATTAAAATTTAATTGAAATTTTAAACAAGCATCAAAACTTTATCAATAAAATCAATTATAAACTAATGGTTTTGCTTAAAGCATAAAAAATTTCGGCTACAAAGCTTTTCAAACTTGTTTGTTTAGTTTATTTATTTTGTCTTAAATTAAAAAAAGTAATCACAGAAAATCAGAATTTTACATTAGTCTCGCTTTTTCTTGAAAATTTTTTGAATACTTTCTAAAACATTTTTTTAGCAAAACTATTCATTTTCAAAAATTAAACAATCAAATCAACTAACTCATTTTTTATTCATTAGGATAGATTTTTCAAAAAACATTTTTTAATAAAAAGAATTTGATTTTGCTCATTTTTTATTCATTGTAAATATTCATAATTATATTATCTATTTTAATTTAAATTGATAATAAATAATCAAATGTGAGAACATTTAAAAGATTTATTTGGTTAAATTTCGATGCATAGATTTTTCTAAATTATTCCTAATTAATTAATTTTATACTAGCTAATTCGAAAAATTCCAAAAAACAAAATGTAAATGGTTGTTTTGAAAAAAATTAGTTTGACATTAAAATTTTAAGTAAGAAACAACGTGGGGATCTGTTCTAATTCACATCAAATTTAAAATTTTAACTCAGCTTTTTAGTTTCAGAAAAATTGAATTCGATCATACTTAAAAAAAATGTTTTAAAATCTTAGGGTAAGATAGGTTAAACTAAAAACCATACGATGCAATAATCTGTTGGTAAGCTATTTGAGAAATTCATATCCGTGAAAATACAATTAAAAGATGATGTTACTAATTAATTTTAAAATAATTTTTTTTTTAATTTGTAGATTTTTTTTTTCAAAATTTTCATTTTGAAACTTTAAAAATAAAAAATTATTCAGTTTTGAAAATTTTTATTTTATTTAAATTAATAATTTGTATTTTTGTATATACTTTTTTATTTTGATTTTTTAAATTAAATTTTAGTGATATTTATATTTTTTAAGTAATTTTATTTTTCACGAGCCTTTTTTAATATTTTCTGGATTTCAATTTATGATATTTTTGTATTAATATTAAGAAAATTATTAATAATAACATACTAATGTGTCCAATGTATGTACAATAGGGAAGGTAGCTGATTTTTTTTTCGATACCTTTACTTCATCGATTTCAACTTCTACACCGCAAAACCGATCAACCTTATTTATGATGAAAAAAGTAAAAGGATCCACCTTGTACTGTTAGACATTAAATGCTATTATTTGATAATTTGTAAAATATTTATAGCATAAAAGATTTTTCTGTGATTTTTAACATTAGACTCACGTGAGTTAAAAATTAACAAAATTAATTTATATTCAATGTACGAAATATTTATTTTTCTGATAATTTAATCTTTAAAATTGTAATGTATTTATATTTATATATAGTAAAAGTATTGTAGAAAAAACAAAATCGTATTTAAGAAATTTAAAAGTGCAATAAATCATAACAAATAAATTTAATCGATTTTCATGTATGGCTTGACGAGTGGATACAACGGCAAGCTTGATCTCCATTCACTTAAGCTATCAATCAATTTTCCCTTAAAATAATATTAATTTAAAATAAATTTCATATTTTCAAAATATATTACCGTTAATTTGTCTGGTGTTAGTTGAGGGTTCATTTCTGAGGGATTTATATAAACTGCTAATTTTCGTCTTGAATTCGATTTTGGGCTGATAAATTTATCATAAAATTCCATCAATTCAATTTTGTTTAGCTTTCTTAATTCTTCGACTTCAATGCTTTCTATATAAACAAAAATTTTAGTTATTTTCAAAAACTAATAAGTTTATCTACCTCTATTGAAATTGTACTGATGTGAGCTTATTTCGTTCCAGTAAATGTCACATTGTTTGCTCATTCTTTTAGGTTCTTCTAATTTTATAAGAGCTAGTGCTTCAACATGCGTTTTAAATTCTTCATCAGTCATTTGCTTCAAACAATTCTCAGTAATTGAAACAAAATTTTCAATTCTTTCATCTAAGTACAAAGGCGTCTTGTCTGATTGAACAATGATTCTAACTCCTTGAACACCACCAAAATTTCTGGTTCCGCTAGCAACAATGTATCCAAGCTGCTCTTGAGTTCTTAAGACATTAAAACACGATTCATTGATTACTTGACAAAAAAGCTCCACTAGAGCGTTGTTTTTTGTATTTTGAACCCCACATTGGTAATACACTTCGATCGACGACGTTTTATGAACATCATTATTTTGAATAAATATATGATTTCCTTCTGGTATCTGAACTTGCCTGAAATTATAATGATGGATCTTTTCCAAGGGTCTAATTCGATTTGCATGGTTAGTACTTTGAAGATATTTTTCTAATAGATTTTGAAATTCATTTGCTTTCTATTTAAAAAATAAAATAAAATTAATTTTAAAAAATTTACATATTTGCAGAAAATAAATTTTATTGTTTGTAATTTAAAATTTTTATGTAGTAAATACTTGTTGGCCGATTATGAAGGCATCGTAGCAAAAATAAAATTCATAGCTTTACTATTTTAATTACTAATTGATTTTTATCTGTAAAAATTTGCTAATGGTTATATTTAATAATAAAATTATGAAGAGAATTTTTTATTTACCTTTTTAAACAATATTCGAAAAATGAGAAAAGTTTTAAATATATAAAATCTATATCTAGTTATCTAGCATAATTTTAAAAATTTATAGGAGTATAGAATCAGTACAAAAAAACTGATCACATAGCAAGCAAGAACCTTTATAAAATCCTTATCCTCAATATCAAGTATGCTTAAAAAAATTTTTGTAACTTAAACAAACATTTTTTAAAGTGATGTACTCAGCACGTTGAATAATTAAATTCATATAAAAATCTATTAATTTTTTTACGTTTTCTTTTATTATTTGATTGTAAATTTTAACTCTAGAAAGACTGATTGTTTTATTAAAAAAATTAAATAAAAAATTTGAGAAAATAGCGAATTTTATAGTTTCATTTTTTTAAAATTTATTTCGCTTAGATAACAGACACGATGAAAGGCTCATCAAACTTTCTAGTGTTAAAAATTAATTTATTTTTTTTATTTAAATTTTTTCTCTTAATTGCAATTAAATAAAATATTTTTTATAAATTTACCTCTTTTGTTAAGTTTCCGAACATTAAGGATTCAATAAATACACCCTGTGATAATATTTTGGGAATAAAATTCTGCAAATCGTCCATGCTAAACTCATTTAATGTATTTAGTAGCTGCTTTTTTGTCCAGCCTTTTTCACTTATCAAGTGTGTCATATAGTAAATTGCATGCTTAAAAGGCTGTTCAGCTTCATAATTAATTAAATTTCTTTGATAAGATTCTTTAAGAATATTGAACCTTTGTGTGTCTACTTTAAAGGCTGCCATTCGTTCAAAAAAAGTCTTTAATAGAACATCAAGTTTATCATTAAACCCAGAAAACGATAGATTCAAGCCATAATTGGTGGGGCTTATATTATATCTCAGATTAGCAAGTTCGGCTGGATAAAGATCTTGTGTAAGAGAATCGACCAATAGATCTACAAATAAATTACACATATTCGAATTTACCGGGTCTAAATAGATGATCGGATTTCGAATTTCGAATCTAATATAGGCTTTGGGAAGCTTAAAATTGGCATCTTCTTTATACCATAGTCTCTTATGAGCTGATGAATCGATTAGTTGTGGAATTTTATTTACAACACTATGGTCTAATACTGTTAAATCAGTGGGAATAAATGAATTCTTGACTGGAATTGTAAATGACTCATTTTTTTCAAGATTTTTCAATACCTCAATTTTTTCATCAGGAATTTTTTCAATTTTGAATTCGGTTCCATACCATTTTTCTATTTGATCAGTTTGTCCTGAAAATTTTTTAGATATAACTGTAACTCTCATTTTTTCCGGAGTCAAATAGTCATAAACTTGTTTTATAGCTTCAGGATCAAATTTTTTCAAAAAATAATTTGCAGTTAAAATATCATTCATTGAGAAAGTGTGCAAATCAGTCGATAAACTTGACACAAAGTTTATTGGCCGCTCTTTGTCTTTGAAATTGAAAGCAATTTTTCCCAAATTGATCATTTCATCAAACACCCACTCAATAGGTTCTTGACTCTTGAGCATATTTAAATATTGAAAAGCCAATTTAATTATGTTATCGACGTTTTCAGCCCCTTGTTCAGTAAGATCCAAATTGATCACAAAAAATTGAAAACCACGAGCCTCACGTCTGGAACCTGCATAAAGGTGATTGCACCATCCTTTGCGTTTAAGCTCCGATAGCAAGCTTCCTTCTCCTTCATGGCCAACAAGATGGCTTAAGTACTGTGGCGGATTGGAGTCATAGGAGTCACGATAGTCAGGTATAGCCCAATTTAACGACAATTGCCTAATGTCTTTAACTGGAACGACATATTTAATGGTTTGAAATTCATTCGGACCAAAAGGGTTCGGATCAAAGCTTATTTGAGTCAGATTCTTATTAGGAATTTCAGTAAACATGTCTACTGCATATTGCTGAAGCGTATCCAGGTTTTCTTTGCCTAGCAAACATAAAGTCATTAAATTTGATGAATAATAATTTGTGTGATATTTCAATAGCTCTTCGCGGACAGGTGCAAGACCCTTCTTTTCTGGCTCAATTTTCAGAGTATTTAAATTTCCAGTGCCAAATCGACAGTATGCATGGTCGGGTCTACAAGTTGACTTTTCCAATTGATCGATTCGCCATGCATCAGACTGAAGATTTTTTTGATTTTCAGAATCAACTGCATTAATTTCTCGATCAGTTGAGCCAGCATCGAACAATGGCGAAATGAAAAATTGCGAAAAACTACAAAAAATTAAATTGAATTTTTCTTAATTTTTAAAAAGAATAAATAAATGATAATTAAAAAATTTTAAATTATTTTCATTTAAATCTTAAATATTTTTAAAATTTAAATAAACATATTTATTGATAATATTGAAAAAGTATGTATCACAATAAAGAGTAATCTTTCTTCTTAAGTAATTAAAAATGAATTAGATATTAAAAAAAATGACTTAGATAATTGAATTTTTGAATTATGTAATATAAAGCTTGATTCAGATTATTCTATAGTCTGTAGAAATTTTAATTAAAAAATAGATTTTATTCTTGAAAATTTTTAAATGGTCTTAATTAAATAAAATATTTTATTTACATGTCTAATGCTTCCTTGAAGTTATTATTGGCTATTTCAAAGTGGTAATTTGTGTTTTCTGCCGCGGTGAATGCATTTGTTGATCCAGCATGATCTTCAATAAATTTTTGAAACATATTTTCAACCGGAAACTTAAATTGTAAAACATTTTAGTTTTGTTGTTTAATTTGACTCTTTTAGCGAGGTAACAAACTTTTTTTGATCCCATGAAAAGCATATGCTCGCAAAAATGGGCTAGACCCGGAAAATCTTTTGGATCCAGTAGATATCCTGCATTGACATCTACTGAGGCCGCTGACCTTTCTGTGCTGGGATCACTGATTAGTAAACATTTTATTTTGTTGTTTAATAAAAGACCACGATAAAGACGTTTGTCATGGTCTGACTTGATAACTCTATCAAATGATTCTAGAAATTTAACGTTCGCTGATGGAGTGGACATATGTCTTTTTAGTGATGAATTGTTTTCCAAAACGATAAAAATTTTTTTGTTGAAATTAAAAAAATCTGTATTTTTATTTATTAATTTCAATGAAGTATATTGCCTAGTTGAATTGATTCGAAAAGATGAATCTAAATTTGAAGATTTATTCTTCGTAATTATTTCTATAACTGAAGTATTATTTGAATGTGCTCTGGGCTTTTTAATTGCACAGTTCAATAATTTTGATTGTCTAGATGCGAAATTTAACAACATAGAGCTCAGCTGACAAGGAAATTATTTTCAAATGTCTATATCTAAATTGCGATTTTGATTTATAGGAAAAATTATTATTTTTAAAAATATTTATCATGGAAGAATATCAACTAAACCGCGATCTTTTCCTATTTTCTAAGGGAATTTAATGGTATGTATATATGGGATTAGTTTTTTGAAATAATACATCATCTAAAATATTAATATATGTTAAATAAATATTTTCTTCTATAACAAAACAAAATTAAATTTTAAACTAAAAACTGAAAAAAAAAGAATATAGAGTTGGCACAATTCTTATTTTTTAAGTTAAAAAATATGAGTATTTTCTTCCATGATTTAAGACAAGACAATCAAAATTATTGAATAAATAATCAGTGAACAAAAAAAGTATTCGAATGAATTAAAAATATTCCTAAAAAATAAGTTTAAAAATAAACTAGAAAATGTCATAGTAAAATCAGAAAATAATATATTTCTTGACTACAGTATTATAACGATAAAAAATAAATAAAAATATGCTGTTGATTTTTTTTCTTAAGAATAAAATTTATGATAAATTAATTCCTTTCAAAATTATTGCATTTTTTAAATTAATTAATTTTTTCTATTCTGAAATTAAAAAATAAAATTCAGTTTTGTTTAAAATTAATTGAGAGAAAAATAAGAAAATATCAACGACATAAATATGTTGTATTGTTTGTGTTAAATTACTAATATCAATAAACAAAAAATAATCGATTTTAAGGATATCAAGATACATGAGGACTAGAAAATGCATATAAAATTTTAAAAATTTTCTAATTTTTAACCATATGTTTTATTTTTTTTAAGTTAAGAATTTCAGATTTAATTTTTTGAGTTGATTTGATTTTTTTTTTACATTACTGCTATGATAACTGGGTTTTAGCTAATAGCTGATTAGGTTCATTTTAATCTCCCAAAAAAAACATGGTATACTAAAAAATGGTCAATTAAGATGATGGTTACGTGTTTTTTATGCGTGAAATTTAGAAAGCCAAGAATATTTTAATCTATTTTTGATCTAATCTTTCTAAATTACAGATATTGTGAAATCAGATACAAATTTAATTCAAGTAAAAAATTATTTTAAGTAAAAAAGTTCAACATAGTATGTTGCATTATTTTTCAGTATTTAAACAATCAAAAATTTAAAATAAATATTATTATATAATAAATATTGTGATTATCAGTAAAGTAAAAAATTGAATTGTTGTAAATTCTATAAACAAAAGAATAATTTTTTAAATCAAATAATCTTATAAACTAAAAATATTAATTGTAGCCAAATTAAGTTAGAATAATATTTTTTTAAATCTTTTTAAATGATTATTTTTCAAATTTTCATCAAAAATATAAAAATCCTAGAAAATGTAAAAAAAGACCCTGGATTTGAATTTTTTGGATCTCAATTTATTAAAACATGTTTATGAACCTTTTTTTTACAATTCATTTAAAGTAAATATGGCGGTCTACATTTTTTCTTTTTTTTTAAAATGATTTTAAAATTGAAGCATGGTAAAGCCAACGAAGCAGTCTTAAAGAGCGTCAAATTCTCTACAATTCTAGCATGTCCTTTTTATAGGTATCCAAAAAATTAAAATAAATTTCTCTTTTTTTTTATTTTTATTATTCCGGCAGCAGAGCAACGGGTAAAACCTTGTTTTTTTAAAGATTTTTTATTTTAGAAAATTTTAATCTATCAAAAACGAAAATTATTTTTGCTAAATTTATATAGAATTTCTCAATGTCTTGATGACAAGGGAAATCAAATTTAAATGGCTCATCTTTTTTTTTCGTACATGCGATCAGATAACCGGCTAATTATTAAAATGGCCAATTAACTGTTCACCCGGACCGGCTAAATTTAAGCGAATGATCAAATGGTCGATCATTTTGGCTATTAAAGAATTTACCAAACAAATAGTGCGATCATTTGTTTGGCAAGCGATCAGACTGGCGATCAAAAATTCTTCACCAAGATTTATGCGAGCAAGTCATAGAGTGCCCTTTTTTGATAATCTTTTGTTTAATTAAGCATCAGTTTAATTTATTTATTAAGACTATTTATTAAAATTTTTTTAAAATAATTAAAAGGATTAAATATTTTAATAACTTAGTTTTAAAAATTAACAATATTAATTGTGTAAATAGTCTTAATAAATAAATATATTATTTAGTAATTATTTTGATCGATCGTATTCAAGTGATGGCACTATTTGCTGAGCAGAATTTTTGATCGCAAAAACCGTTCGCTTAATGAACCGGTTAGGTCTGCTCGCGTCCAACACTACTTTTTTTAAAATGTTCATTAATGCAAGTAAGTTATGGCATAAAATATTAACATCTGTCAACTATCACTTGTCAAACTTTGATTCATCTATGAAATTTTGGAATTAGAATGTAAACTTGATGTTTAGCCAAGGATATTAGATTTTGTTTGAAATTTTCAATTTCTAAGAAAAAATAGTTTTATTCATCAAAGATTAACATAATACAAAATTTTTAACTATTATGTTTGTTAACAATACAAAAATCAATTAAAACAAAACACAATTATTAATTTAATTATAAAATAATTATATTTTTAAAATGAAATTACATAATTTTGTATTACATATTAAAATAAAAATGGCAGTTTATATAAATATATATCTGGTATTGTAAACATTCATTCAAATCAAAGCTAACAACTAAGACTTGAATAAAATTTATATTTTATTCGGCTACAAAAAATATAATAAAAATTGTCCATATAAACGATTCATGACTAATATAAAAAAAAAAAAAAGAATTCTAGATGACAGACTGATTTAGTGTCTAGCTCTTGGTTTAAGCTGCTCGGAAAGATTATACTGGGCATCTTCACCAATATAGTCTTTAAAATCGTTGAATAGCTCTTGAATTTTTACATTTGGTTTAAAATTGTAATTACTTTAGAACAAAACGCTAAAGATTTAATAATTTGATAAATTAAAATTACCATCTTTTAAAATATCTAAGTCGTTCTAAAATATTGAATTGTTGCCATCGTTTCCAAAAATTGCAATTACCACTTGGCAAAAAATCTGGATTTGCAATGTGCAAAATAGTCAAATCTTGTAAAATAAGACCTCTGAAAAAATAATTATTTAAATAACTTTTTTATTTTAATTGGAATTTTACATATGGGGTATGCAAGGAGGCTCTGCTTCTGAAATTGCTTCTCTGAGGCTTTTAAATCCACACTTTGGATCAATTAGTGCTGCATATTCTTTAATCGTCTTAAATAAATTTTTTTATTTATTTTTACTTAAAGCTAATTTAAATGATCAAAATTACATCTATGATACTTTTAGGCCAATCGAGTCGTTGTATCGGTCCAGAATCGACAGCAGAAAGAATTGAGAGATAAGAGTTGAAATTGTTCATCTTACGCAAATACTTTATAAGAAAAATACAATTAAAATGAGTAAATTAAATGTTTAAATAATTTAAATTACTTTCATTATTTTGAGGAATTTTATTAGATAACGTTCACGATCACGGTAATTTTCCGACTCTAGAATTCGTGACCTTGCCCTTTTTTCAAATAAAATAGATAGAATTTAGATGAAAAAATCTAAACTTAATTACCAGTACGATATATTGTTAAAATGCTCAGTGAACTTGATCAAATTTGGGCTGAATTTTTCACTCTGCTTGGTTGACCAAAGTAAAACTTCAGATAATTCTATTTTATTAAAAAGCTTAAGGTCTATAAGGGTCATTTGTTCCGCTATTTCAATTGATTTGAAGTCTAGAATAGATTGATTTTTCCTTAAAAATTTTATGCTCATTTAAAACAAATTTTTAAAATGGTACTATGTTACTTTGTTAAAGTATATGATATGATTTGGGCTTTGGGGTTGTTGAGTTTTCCAAACTGTTCTAATTTGTCCTCAGTAGATCTGTTTTCAGCTCCTAATTTTTCGATTCTTCTTTTTTCGAGTTTGTGAAGTAGTTTTTTTCTTAACAATCTAGCCATTTGCAATTCGTCATCAATTAACAATTCGAATATAAAATTGTTAAGAATTTCTATTAATTCTCTGTCATCCAGCTCGGTTCTAAAATTTTTGAACAAAATTAAATTTCAATTCGAAAGATAAAATAAATTTTAAATTAAATATTTTTTTAATAGAGCAAAAATATTTCAAAAATGTTTATTAATTTTTCAATTTAAATTTTTTACTTTAATAGATGATTTATTAAAGGATTTTTGAGAATACTTAGTAATATTAGCTTTGAGCCAAAAGTAGCAAAAAAAAAATTAGTTGATACAAAAATTACTTTTTTTTATTTATTTATCAATTATTCACCAATATAAATTTTCAATGCTATAAAAATTTAATTTGATTCTTGTCAAAATTGCGAAAATTTGATCTCATGTTAATATGTAAATAAGTTATTT
The DNA here is from genome assembly GCA_006352455.1 of Brachionus sp. 'Tiscar'. Classification (NCBI taxonomy): domain Eukaryota; kingdom Metazoa; phylum Rotifera; class Eurotatoria; order Ploima; family Brachionidae; genus Brachionus; species Brachionus sp. 'Tiscar'. The sequence goes on from VANL01000122.1 coordinate 62,162, forward strand.
CTAATAACTTATCAGAAAACAGCATCATTTTGTCAAAAAATTAAATGCCTTTTAGAAAATATCAAACATTAAAAAAGGAAAAAAAAGTTTATATATTTTATTAAAAGTTAGAGATGAAAATTACAGATTTTCATACTCGTATGTATGAAAAGACTGTTGCAAATTGATTAAATGCTGGAAAAAATGAAAAAATAAAATTTAAAATAACAAAATAAAAATTATTGACTAGCTGCTGAGGTTATATGGACAATAGCAGAGTTGTTTAAAAGTCGCAAGTCTCAAGACTTTTTTTTTATAAAAAAAAAGTCAGAGTCAAAGACTTTAATTTTTATTAATAAATATTTAATGTATAAATTTTTTATGTTTGAGAAAAATTCCTCTCAATATTTATTTAGATTTTGTTTTTGAGAGTAGTTAAAATAAATATCTAATTAAAGATTAACAGATAATATTCTAAAAAAAACAAAAACATAATAATTAAAAAAATTGAAAAAAAATATTTTTCAAGCATTTTTTTTTAAATATCTTAAAATAATTTTATTTGATTTATTTATATTATTATATTTCTGCGATCCTTAATAGTCTTTATGGTTGCCAAGAAAAGTAAGACTTTTGAAAAAAATTTTAAAAAAAAAGTCCGGACTTGGACTTTTTTTTGGGACTTTTAAACAACTATGGACAATAGTCATAGATTAGATATTAGATAATTAGCTAGAATCAAGAAAAAATTTCATAAAAAAGGGTTGTAAATGAATTGATAGAAGAAGTGCAACCAACTTTTTAGTACCTTTTTTACCTAAAATAATTTAAATTGATTATTGATTTTTTTTAAATATTAATAAAAGAAAATAGTTTTTATTTTAGATAAAAAAATTGAAAAAAAATATTTTTCAAGCATTTTTTTTTAAATATCTTAAAATGGGACTTTTAAACAACTCTGGACAATAGTCATAGATTAGATATTAGATAATTAGCTAGAATCAAGAAAAAATTTCATAAAAAAGGGTTGTAAATGAATTGATAGAAGAAGTGCAACCAACTTTTTAGTACCTTTTTTACCTAAAATAATTT